>QLPF01001807.1:0-18101 GCA_003314045.1 Hygrophorus pudorinus
ATGATAATCAATGTATCTAACCTCATAGGAGGCTTATGATTATGTACAGTCAATGTCAAAACCTTTTTTAGAGGTTGTTTGGCTGTGAAAAAAAGTATAAACTTGTATAGGGCTTCTTAAGGCCCTATAGCAAGTATGAAAGGATATAATAACTACTTAAAACTCACTTTGCACAATACACAGGTCCAAATCTATATATTTGAGTATGAATGTATATGCTGTTTATGAGAGTGGTAGTGGTTATGTATATGTTAAAGAGTGTGTGATGCAGACAGTGTGATATGCTTTATTTGTACATGTGTATGTTGTGGCATGTGTCCACAGTAAATAATGATAATAATAATAAAATGAAAGTTAATGGAAGAAACAAGGAATCTTTGATTCCTTGCAACAGTGCTTTCGGAAAACCTTGTCATGCAACTTTTTTTTTTTTTGTAAAATAAATAAATGCACATGACCAGTGGCTGGTCCAACTGAGTTTGAATGGTGTTTAAAATATCGAAAATGATTGATATTGGAGGCATATAGCTGCATGTCAGTGCCAGAGTGTTGCAGAATATCATTCAATAGGTTATTAGCATCTACCATAATTTTTTTCAGTGCTTTTCGGTGCATATTTGGATCTGCACACCTTGTTTTTAGTGAAACTAGTGTATAATTACAATTATGTATGGTTTGCAGACATTCCACACCATACAAAAAATTATGGTAGATGCTAATAACCTATTAGATGACATTCTGCAACATTCCGGTACTAACATGCAGCTATATGCCTTCAATATAAATCATTTTCGATATTTTGAACACCATTCAAACTCAGTTGGGCCAGCCACTAGTCATGTGCATTTATTTATTTTACACAAAAAAAAAAGTTGCATGACAAGGTTTTCTGAAAGTGCTATAATTTTTTTCAAGCTTTAGTAGCAAGTAAATACTTATCAATATCATCTTCTCCTCCTTATTTCCTACATCAATAAACCACAATATATTACAACAAGCTGTCAAAAAAAAATTGAAGCCAAGGTAGCAATTGTGCACCTTCTAGGGATATATTTCACCAAATACCTGTGATAAACCCTTCCAAACCCTTGACTATCCCTATGTAGTCATCATCAGGGAGTTGACAATATATTATATGATGCCTCCTATAGTATCATTTCCCTTTTTATTGTGACACTCAGCATATCTGGAGGTCACGCACTTTGTGCACGTCCAGGTAAGCATATATCTTAGTATATCCAGTATGCACCTAATATACATGCACTTTGTGCACCTCCAGTCTCAGCTTTCCCTGCCAGAGACATATCTACATCTCCAGCTGTCAGGAGTGACTAGTCGAATTCTCACACATAGTCCACCAACTGTTTCGAGGTCCTGGTTGGGGTGCCCATGTGGTGCAGAGCCAAGAGCCATCCCACTAAAAGGGTTATATTTCATGACAAAACTATATATTATGTTTGGTGTAGCCGGTGATGAGAAATTGCTAAAAATTTAGACAGAAGCTTAGTATTGCACATATTTCTCAATATATACAAGCTCAAACCTGACAATTATTTATTTTTCACAAGTTGGATGTTGCAGTGTTTTAATAGTATTTTTTTTTGAATTTTTTTTGATGGTCAATCTTGGGCAAAAAAGATTTATAACTTATAGTTATACTTAGCTATGTCCATATAAGGGGCTGACTAAGCGGCTCCCCGAGGAGCCAAATAGATAATAATAAACCACAGTAGTAAACACCCACGACGCGTTTTCCTTGACTGCACTCGCGTCTACAAAAATGCCTTTCAAAAAGTCTAGCTCTCAGGCTGAACTCCCCAAACAGAAGAGTTTAATGACATGGTTTGCCAAAGCTCCCACTAAAATGGCCGGCTCGACCCCAAAGCAGCAGCCACCCGGCGCGTCGAAATCCAAGTCTTCGTCACAATCTGGGCCAGAGCCTCAAACGCCTGAGTCCAAAGGGCTGGACACACGTTTATTAAACTCATCTGCTGCCGTCAGTTCCAGGTCTTCTGATGCAGGCAGCAGCGCAAAGGACACGCCGCCCACCAGTGACCCTATCGACATAGACATGCTCTCTTCCACCGAGGAAGAGGAAAAGCAGCGCGTGAAAGCTAAATCCGTGAGTGAATGTACACCGTAACACTCAAATTTCGCGTTTTCTTCGCGTCTGAGCTTCTAATGGGCCTCCCCTTTCAGACTCGTGGCAAGCGTAAAATCGTGGTGAGAGAATCAGACGATGAGGATATTTTCAATGCTAGCACATCCCAGCAATCCAAGACTCAAAGAAGCTCTTCTCTTCAAGGCAATTTGATCTCTACTTCGAGGGGTACGTCCCTGCGTTTCCCATAGCAGGCGTTATACCCACCTCTCCCATAGGCCGAGCAAAAAAACGGCGTGTTTCCGTTGCTCTATCGGATGCTGAAGATGGAGACCGCAAGGAGTACGAGCACAACTTGGCCTCGTTCTCGCAAAAATTGACTCAATTCAAGAAGTCACCCCAAAAATCTGGCAAGTTTTTGACAGGATGCTTCAGCCAAAGTTATTAAAATGGCCATGTAGCTCGCAAATCTGATTCCCGGTCCCAATCTCGGCGCGCCGTCATAGACGATGAGGACGATTTTATTGTTCCATCCGACTCCGATGTGGAGGTCAAATCGTCTTCTCGTCGTCCCTCCTCTGTCTTATCTCGTCGCCAATCAGTATCCTCAGAGGATGCAGATGGCGTCATGGAACTCCGAAGTGATAATCATGATGGGAAATTAAAAGGCAAAGCAAAGACGAAAGGGCAAAAACCTTCACCAAAAACGAGTGCGGCTGGCGCATCGTCATCTGGCGGAGTTTCTTTCTTAACTGCTGCGGAGCAGCGGGAGCAGGACAAAAAAAATGACAAGAAAGCTGCGGAGGATCCTTACGCATTTTTGAATGTTGTCAAGGACGTGAGCATACTTGGTCCTTGATCGATTGGCGCTCTTATATATTTCGCAACTTCCTAGAAAGACGGACGGACTCCTGACGAAGCGGGGTATGACCCGAGAACGCTGTTTATTCCCAGGGAGGCGTGGGCGGGCTTTACGCCGTTCGAAAAACAGGTGCGAGGCTTTCTGCATCTGTGACTTGACATGACTTGATGGTTTCATCTTAGTTCTGGGAGGTAAATTCCACGGACATTAAGTTAATGTCCAGATTTTCTCTTACTAGTGTTCTGCATAGATTAAACAAAATCATTACGATACAGTTGCGTCCTTTATTTATTGTTCCTCATGTACGCTTTCCCCAACACTGACCCACTTTTCTATGTCACTGTAGATCTTGTTCTTCCAGAAAGGGTAGGTTCCCTCCTGGAGCACATCTACGATATATATTAAAACACTTTCCTCCTTGTCAGAAAATTCTTGGAGGTACATATAATATACTTTCTTTTTTTGATGGCCAAATTATGGTGGCTCGACAGCTTTATGAAGAGGACGCTCGCATTGGTCACAGGGAATTTGATTTGAAGTTGACGCAGAGAGTCAAGATGTCCATGGTGCGTTTATGCGTACCTGCAGTTTGCTGACATGAGTATTTACCCGGTGGTAGGTTGGCGTGCCGGAAACGTCATTTAACTTCTGGGCTGCGTGAGTGATTACCTCAGGTCCTTCTCTTTATTGCCTAATCTATTCCGTACTAGGAAATTCCTTGCTAAAGGTACTAGATTCTCTCTCCCAAGTCTTGTAATTTGCCATAACTGTTATAATCCAGGCTATAAAGTGGGACGCGTCGATCAAGCGGAGACGGCCCTCGGCGCAGAGATGCGGCTTGCTGCAGATAAGGTGAAAGGGAAGGTCAGTAAAGATAAGGGCAAGGACAAGATCGTAAGACGGTGTGTTTCCGAAATCTCTACTGGATTTCTCTTGTGGGTGTCTGACGGAACTGCCTCATCAACGCTGTACCAGAGAATTGAACAAAGTGTATACGAATGGTACGCTGGTGGATGCGGAGCTTCTCACTGATGATCAGGCAGGACATTGCATCTCTCTTCGCGAGACCGTTGCCCAAGACGCGGATATCAATAGCAACTTTGGCATTTGTGTACTGGATTGTTCAACCTCCCAGTTTAGCCTCAGTACATTCGAGGATGATATCTGCAGGACGAAGTTGGAGACGCTAATGCGGCAATTGAGACCCAAGGAAATAGTGTTTACGAAGGTAAACTATTGGGCTACTCCCTTATTTTTGATGTCGAACGACTGACGGAACATCATTATCTCCAGGGAATGCTTTCGGTACCAACAATGCGGTTGCTCAAAACCATTATCCCAGCCGCTTGCCTTTGGACTAGCATTAGAGAGGTCGAAGGTTTTACATACGAAAAAACTTTACAAGAGTTAAAACACCTGTATCCCGCGGACGAGCACGATGACATGGCCGATGATGAAGAATTGAGTGATAATGTTCCGCAATCCATCAGGGACATGATTGGGTTCAAAGGCGCCATCGAAGCCTTAGGATCCATGATCTGGTACGCAGCTGGTCTGTTGGGTGGAAGATTTTTTCATCCTTGGATTCGATAGGTACCTTCGTCAGCTCAATATCGACAAGGACATCATGAGTATGAAGAACTTTGATGTGTACGATCCAATGAAGAGGGGTCAAGGCATGGTGCTTGATGGTCAGACGTTAGCGCATGTTGAGGTGCGTCTGACGGATTTTTAGGGGATGTTCCGGTAATAATAACGTGTTCTTTCTAGGTCTTGTTGAACAATGAGGGAACCGACCAAGGTTCCCTCCTGAAGTTGTTGGGAAGGTGTATCACGCCGTTTGGCGAGTTGGATCCATTGGCAACCTCAACTTGGCGCCACTCATATTTCAATCTCTAGGAAAGAGACTCTTTCGCATCTGGTTGTGTATGCCACTGCGGGAGGTATCAGCTATCAATGCTCGGTTCGTCCGACCATTTCTCCTGCGATACAGGATATTTGACATTCTTTCCTTAGACTCGACGCTGTTCAGGACTTGCTGAACCACCCAACGTTTGAAGAGGATTTCACAGGAATTGCCAAAGGCCTCCCCGATCTAGAACGTATTGTCTCTCGCATCCATGCTAAAAACTGCAAAGTCAAAGATTTTTTGAAAGTTCTCGCGGTAAGGCCACACATCTTACTAAATGTAGCATATATGTGCTAATCCCTCGTTCGCCTTAGGCGTTCAAGAAGCTGAGCATTGGATTGAGCAAACTGGCCGACGTCTCAGAGACATTCGAGTCAAATACGATTCTAGGTTTACTCCGATCTGCTCCAGACCTAGTTCCAAATATTCATAACGTGGAGCGTATGTTTCAAAACCCTTCTGGAGATAAAGGTGCGATGAATCACTAGTCTGACATATGCGCACTTGACAGACATGTTATCAGATATGGATGAAGTTGTCCCTCAAGAAGGCAAGGACGATGATTATGACAAGATCATGGCAGAAATCAAGAAGGTAGAAGAAGAGCTTCAGGCGGAACTAAAAGTTTTTAAAGAAAAGCTGAAGTAAATCGTCACCTATGGACCTTTTGATCGGTTCTGACTGACGGTGATCTGTAGATGCTCCCCAACTTACTGGCATAGTGCCCAGGGAAATAAAGTATCGTAGTATGTCTTTCGAGCCACTGCGTCGTGCTTATCAGTAACGTCTAGGAAATTTATCTGGTCCAGACCAAAGCAGATCAGGACAACATTCCGAAGGACTGGATTAAGAGTGGGGGAACGAAGGTCGATGCCGTCCATTGCTTAGATCTCCCAAACCTCACATTGACCATGTAGACTTTCGCTCGCTGGTTGGTTCCGTCTTCCCAGGTCAAGGTCCGCAGCCTAAAAGAAGCCCGGGAGAACCGAAATACCGCTATCAAGGCGTTCAAGTTTCGTCTCTTTGCCGAATTCGATACTGACCGCGCAATGTGGCTGCACGCCATTCGGGTGTTCTCAGAACTGGACTGCTTGTTCAGTTTGGCCAAGGCGTCGACTGCCATTGGCGAACCCGCATGTAGGCCCGAATTCGTCGAGGGAGATGCTGCGTTTGTGGACTTTGAAGACCTGAGACATCCGGCATTGTATCTTAGAAAAGGAGACTTTATTCCCAATGATGTGAAGTTAGGCGGTGATGTTGGGAAGATTGCGTTACTGACAGGTAAAATTTCGGTGCTACTTCTGAAGAACCTTTGACCGTTTTTCCTCTCATTCGTCACTTGCTTTCAGGACCTAACATGGCGTGAGCGGCATAATTCTGTTGTCTGGGTTTTTATCTAACTGTGGTAATTTCCGACAGTGGAAAGTCCACGGTACTTTTGTACTTTGTTGGAGTGACATGAAATTAACTGTAACTGCAGGTTATGCGCATGACTGCTGCTGGCATTGTATGAATTTTCACGTTACTCTTCTTGAGTGGCTCACTCACGTCGTTGTCTAGATTATGGCTCAACTAGGCATGCTCGTTCCTGCAAAAAAGGCCCGGTCTGTGATTTTCTGAACCTGTCCCGTGTGTAACATTGAAGGTTGAGGTAGATTGTGCCCTGTGGATGCTATTCTCACTCGGATGGGGGCTTACGACAACATGTTTTCCAATGCAAGCACATTCAAGGTCGAGCTTGATGAATGGTATACCCATTTTGGTCTTTCATATATTAAATTCTGAAACTAATCATGATTATGCTTGGTAGCTGTAAAATTCTCCGTGATGCGACACCCCGGTCGTTTGTCATTCTGGACGGTAGGTATTCTTTTGCTGCGAGTGGGGATGATTTCTTAGGGAAAAAACTTTAGAACTTGGACGTGGAACCTCCACCTACGTGCGTACACTAATAGCTAGTCGAAGCCATATTAACAACATTATTCCAGGACGGCATGGCGATTGCTGGTGTATGTTATTTGCTGACTCCCAAGCCTCCCGACTTATTTATTTTTCTGTAGGCCGTACTCCATCAACTGGCGACACATACTCTACCCCTGTCGTTTTTTGCAACTCACTATGGCTCCCTGACGGATGATTTCGCGTATCACCCCAATATAAGGAACATGCATATGTCGACTCTTGTCGACGATGGGAAGCGAGAAGTAAGCTCGTGAATTCCTGATTATAAGTTAGTTCGCCTGACTGTCTACGATCTGCACAGCTCGTATTTCTCTTCAAACTCGTCGATGGCGTCGCCTCGTCGTCATTTGGCACGCACGTTGCTAATTTGGCAGGGGTGCCGCTAGAGGTCGTGGGTCGTGCCAAAATCATATCAGGCGACTTCGCTAAACGGTTCAAGGAAAAAATGAAGGACAAACAGAAAGAAGCTGCAACCTCACGACTGCCACTGGTTGCGCAAGCAGATTTTGCCTACTTGTATCGTTTGGCGACGGGAGAGCTTTCTTTGCCACAGAATATTGTTCGACAGAATGAGGTGCTGATGAGAATGAAGGAAACTGTGCGGCGGTATGTTCAGAAATAGATCTTGGTACCATAATTGTGACATTGCTTTCGAGTGAAATTTCTTGTACATGCACGTTGGTTATTGTAAGTAAGATCACACAGATCTCTGAGGATCTTGGTTGTGAACCGATTTAGGTAATTCAGTAATTCATCTGCACTATCCGACTTGTTCTGAGTCTGCCACCACATGCACAGAAGCGAGCCATGATCGGTATCAGTGGTCACCTTACGATCCATGTCTTGTATATTGAATTGCAATTGCCACCTAGGCCTATAGGGCATGGACCCAAACTTACTCAGTCCGATGTACTGTACCCTTATGATTGACAAGCTTTTTGGTGCTTATATCAGCACAGCAGGTACGGCTGAAATAAATCTTCTGATGAGGTGAAATCCTAGATAGCAAGGTGGGCGAGCAACCTGCAAAAGGATTGGAGAGTGCTTACCCCAAGCTAGTGTTCCCAAAGTTCAGTTCGGTCTGGTTTTGGCCTTTTTTTTGAAACCCCAAACCAAACTTTGAAGTTTGCTTCAGCCAAAGTTCAAACCAAACCTTGGAGTTTGGCTTCAAAGCAGTTTGGTTCAGGTTTCAAACCTGAACTCTTACCAGATATGGTAATTGGTTTAGTTCCCAAGGGGTTTTTGGCTGAGCCAAACATAGAGTTCAGTTTGAGTTTGCTGAAATCCCAAACCAAACTCAAACATCAGAGTTTGGTTTGGGTTTGAACTGAGTTTCAACAGTTTCAAATAGTGTTGGTCCGGCTGCGGCTGCCAGCAGTCAAGCCAAAGATAAGCCAGTTGATGCCCAGCTGGCTGGCAGCTGGGCACTGACTGCGGCTGCGACTGGTCCTCTAGGTACAGCCGGCAGCCGACGGCTAAGCCAGTACTTACAGTACATACTATTTTACTTATAATATTATCTATTATGCAATTTGCCAGGCATTTTGCAATTTGTTCAGCCCACGGGTGTGTTTGTTTTTGCGCACACTTGGCCTCAGCCACCAAATTTGAACTCAGCCACCCACCTCAAGACACCACCAACCGCTCGAGACAGCGGTAACCGCAGGCCAACCAAGGTAAGTAACATATTTATTACCATTTAATATTGTACTAAACACCATTTACATTGAATATATACAGTTATAAAGGGAGTTGAACGCAAGACAGTCATGTTCAACTCCCATCCAATACCCACACCCACACCTCCCTCTTCACCACTACCAACGCCCCAGCCCTCTCACCTCCCACATCCCGGCCCTCTTGTGCAAATGCAAGAGAGCTGTGTCACCCTACTCACACCCTGGTACCACATCCCAGCCCTCTCATGCAAACACAAGAGGGCTGTGTCACCCTGCCAATGCCCCGGCCCTCTCACCTCCCACATCCCAGCCCTCTCGCATGCAAATGCAAGGGGGTTGTAAGTTATTTATTATTTATTTACAATGCCTACCTCCTCCTCCACCCTCTTGCAAACAAACGAGAGGGCTGTGATGTAGTATAGATATAATGTAATATATTTTATTATTCCTCTGTACATACATCATCGACCCAGCCAGCTGTCAGCTCGGCACTGACTTCAGGCAACTGTCAGTTGCCTGAACAGGCTGCTGGCTGCAGCTAGGCCATATATTTGAAATCAGCCAGCCACAGCCGCAGCTACATCAGCTGGCTTGTGGCTCAGCCAGCTGGACTAACACTAGGTGCTTGAAGTGCTTACTGGTGCTTAAATTTACTTGAGTGCTTATCTTTGCTTGAGTAGCTTAGTGACTTGATGTGCTTAACCTTGCTTGAAGGTGCTTATACAATGTTTGGTATGCTTGGCTTGCTTGACAGACTTACTGATATATTTTGTGAAATAAAAATAATAAGCTTGAGATTGCTTAAAAGTGCTTAAGCTGATATCAAGCCATTTCAAGCACCATAAGCAAACTTAAGCAGTTTCAAGCAGTTTCAAGCATTTTGGGGTTTTCCTGATGAGAACAACTACATCAACACCATTACAGGTTCCCTATGTGCAAATAAGTAGTACTAAAGTATGTGAATATATCCATGTAGCTGTTGTTGCTCAGCTTTCGTCCTCTGAAGATGATTCAACACTGTCATGGACATCATCTATGTCCTCAGGTATCATGGAGTCCTGCTGGGCAGGTTTTGGCTTCTTCAGACAGCAGGGTTTCTTCGGCAGTTAACATGCTCAGAAAGTGCATGGTAGGGCATGTCCTTATGTGGAAGGATGGGACCAGAGATGTGGAATCAGAACAGAATTGATAGAAGTGTGTCTTGACACATTGTGTCACTCCTGATAGTCACACTTAGGAAAGAATTCTGAGATTGTCTCGTTCTGGCTTCAATTCTACTCGGATTGCTGCCATTAGTAGGAGAAATGTTTATAGAAATTAATTTCCCAGAAGACTAGACCAAGCAAGGTGAAAATTATGCCCAGTTGTTGCATTGCAAGCCTGCATAAAAGTGTTAACCACTAGCCAAAGTATCAATTGTGGTATTGGCTCAAGTGCTGTGCCACAGTGGTTGGTCTGTTTCCTACCAAAATTTCAAGCTACATAGTTCTAAGCTACTCTGAGATATATACAAATTATTGGACATATTGAGTGGATATTGGGAGAGTTTTATGGTTGGTGTGAAAAGGAACCCTAGTGTGAAAAGGACCACCGGTACACTGTAAGTGTTCACAGAAAAATAATCCTCTTGTTTTATTCCATAGTCGCTCAAATATAAGCATAAATCTGGGACAAGTTCTTTATTCTGAAGTGACTATGCAATCAAACAAGGGGATTATTTTTCTGTGAACACCTAGAGGTGTAAGCCTACTAATCACAATTTTTCTATAATTTTATCACCCACAGGACTCCAGTTAAAACGGCTTTATTGATGTATTCTACTTGACTATTACCACATAAGGCAAGGGGTGCGTGGGACATTGGGTGGGGTGCCAAATAGAATAATTCAATTCTAAAATATATATTTAAACTCTATGACCAAAATATGGTTTTGCTGGGTGGTGAGGAAAATGATATTGTACTCCCGCAACCAATGGATACACTGTGAAATATAGAGTTCAATAAAGGATTGAACTTGAAAGTCATTATAAAGACTTGTATAAGAATGAAGAGAATGAGAGAGCAATCAAGACAACAGCATAAATGAAGGACTATTGATCATGTGTCGGTACAGTTTTAGTAGATCTCCGCGAACCAAACCGAAGTTTTCCGTCGTCTTTTCGCCCCCACGAAAAAATGCCACCAGCACCTTCGTGAGAATTTGCACTTCCGGTGCGTGAACGGAAAGACCAAGCAGATGGGGAAACTGGCCGAACCGGCTCGGGTGGAACGTTCTCCGAATTGTGGTCGCCGTTAAGGAGATGGTCGTGGGGGTGATGACGGTGATGGTGACCAACGGTGTGACGTCCATCGCAACAAGCGCGTACATTTTCCAGGCCTTCGAAACCTTCGTCCGATAAGTTGTCGCCATGAAGCTGGAAATCCAGATCCCCGTCGCCATGTCCAAGTACATGCTCGAATGATTTAGTGGGACTGTACGGGCTTTCAGGTAGGTTCCAACGCAAATATTCAGCTGCAGGGGTACCCGAACGCTTGCTAATGGAACCACCAACAGATAATTGTGATCGGCTGCGCTGCCCACGAGGCGTAGTGTTCCACAAGTCCCCATTTCGGGGGCTGCGTCCACTCCTTTGACTTTGGGGACTACTTTTCAGAGTTTGGCGATGGTCGTCATCGGTAGCGTCACCCTGGACAGATATGGGACTCTGTGGGACAACAGTATCCCCAGGCGAAGCAACATTCATTGCACTTGGGCGAGCTAAGAGGTACTTGAGGGCCTATAAAAAATAAGGGCCGTAAGGAGTGCGAAATACGATTAGAATGGAGTATCACACATTTAACCAGATGTCGTGTCTTTCTTTCGTTGGTGCAGTAAACTTCATCTCTCGTTGAGGCGTCGAGACCACGACACTGTACTGGTATAGGCCTGGAGGCATTGGATTGGGATCAAGCACAGATCGAACACCGTCGATGTAGGCTGAGTAAAGCTGGTAACTAACCAGCCAAGTGAGGTTCAAGCCAAGAAACGTACCGCTCTTAGCACTGGACTCTGAGACATTAGATGAACCAGGATCTGCTGAACTCCAATAGAGAGTCTTGGTATAGGGGTGAACCCAGAAGAATCGCTTGTGCCGCCTCTCGCCATATCCCTTTCCAATTGCACGACGCGTATACTTATACAAGAACTCTCCAATCATAGTCTGCGTGATGGCATGGATGATGGCTGGGTCTGTTGAACTGCCCGGGGTGCCTTCGACTGACATGTTCGCATTCTTGGTCGGAGTCACTGGTAGATTGGGCAATGCCTGAGAGCCAGTTAGGTATGGAGTATGGTCCGAGGACATTGACGACCGTGGGGAGGCCATAGTGCGTTCTGAAGCAAGAGAAGTACTTGAGAACTCGATTATATCTCTTTCTCTGACACTAAATGACGTCAAGGTACCTGAGGGGGCAACCGAATTCATGGCATGGGAAGCAGCATTAGCAGCTGATCTGAAGCTGCTGGTAGAGGGTAGTTGACGTAGACCCTGCTGCGAAGGAGGCATACTTGAGCCATGCTGCCGGGGACCATAAGAACTCTTTCCGCCAGGAATGGATAACACGGAACCAAAAGTGGGCGTCGTAGCACGCTGTATAAGTTCTGCAGGCGGTGGAGAGGAAGGACGGGGAGGTGGAGCATCATAGAATGCATTAGGCAGAACTTTCCGTTCGGGTATAAAAGACGGTGGTGGCATGTTGGTAGGGGGAGGTAGGCGCGGTGGAGGAGGCAGGAGCATCATAGGGGGTTTTGTTTTGTCCACCGGCGCGAGAGTACCGGAGGGTACACGAGAGCGACTCGTACGTTCGTCCATAACAGACGAAATAATGGACTCCATGGACTGTCTTCGTTCAGAGTGGGATGTGCGAGAACGAGCACCAAATGTGACAGTGGAATCTCGGAAGGTGGTAGATGATAGAGGGGGGCTTACTGCAACAGACTGGGGGGTTCCAGCAGACGACGGAGACGCCACAAATTGGAATGGTTGGCCTGATGACCCAACTCTGTACAGACTGAATCCTGGAGACGGCGGCGGAACTGGAACGCCAGAGGACGGAGGCGTGGGAGGAGTCCATTCATCCGTTTGAATACACATTTCCTTCGACTCTGGCTTGGGCCTTTCGATAACCTCCGCTGACATCGCTTTTGACTCATATGACACAGCGGGGGAGGAAACATTGGAGGAGGAAGGGCGAGACGACCCAGTGGGATGGCCGCCTATACGAGACACCTTGATACTCTCGCCATCATCAGACTCTGAAAAATCGTTGTCAGTCATCGTTTGAACCGAATGGAAGTCGTTCACAGATTCCGAAGGTGTCGACAATATGACGCTCTGCTGAGCGTCTTGGTAGTCATCGGTATCAGTGTCAGTTCCAACGCCAGTTTCCGTTTCTTCCCCGTCATCCTCCCGAAAGTGTCCAGTCAAAAATGCCCTTGTAGGCGCCTTGGTGATAGTAGCGTCTCCACTTGAATTACCGATCGACGACGACCTAGATAAACCGTATTGAGTGATGGTAGTCCTCCAGTCGTCCTGCCCGATGAACTTGATTTGGTCCCTTGCAGGGTATACAACAGTCTGGGTATCGACATCAACGGTCTCCATCGAAGGTGTCTGGGTCTCCACTTGAACCTTCACTGCAGCGGGTGGCAATATCTCAGGCTCAGTGTTCATACTCGTCGACACGAGAACTGGTCGGGGCATATCGTGCTGCACAGCCACATCTGAACGAGCAATCACGGGCTCCTCTTCAGTCTGAGCAGAAATTTCGCAGGTAACGATTAGTGTGTTAGGTGTTGGCAGTAGCATTGGTTTGGGATCGACTTGCACCGCCACGTCGGTGGTGGCAGGCTTGACTGGGGGAGGTCGTAGTGGAACAACAGCCGGGGGTGCGGTTTCTTCAAAGTCTGTTTGACACCCAAATGTTACGGTCTTTATGGATTCCTTCACAAGGACCCGTTGTTCGTCGACCAGTGGCTCTCCTAACCCAAGCTCAGCTGCCAGCGCCTCAGGTTGTCCAACTAATGAAGGGGGCCTAGCCTCCTGGTACGCAGCACCGCCTTTCCGACGCCCGACCGTTCCCCCACGCGCCGATTTCGCCATGACTGATTGGCGTAATGGGCTCCCGCTATATGAAGGTGTCCGTCGGAGCACATTGGCAAAAGCAGGGTCCATGCCATCCACACTGGTACGGTTGGAAGGCACCTCAAACGGAGAAGGTGATCGACGTTCATTATCGTCCTCCACTTCCAACTCTTCTAGTTTGAGATCCTCATCAGCGTCATG
This sequence comes from Hygrophorus pudorinus, assembly GCA_003314045.1. NCBI lineage: Eukaryota > Fungi > Basidiomycota > Agaricomycetes > Agaricales > Hygrophoraceae > Hygrophorus > Hygrophorus pudorinus. Next base: position 13,838 of record QLPF01001807.1, read on the forward strand.
GAACCTGATGGGTATAGGGGGAACAGGCGGAGGTGCGATATCAGCGTCAACAGACTCATAATTATACTCCGATGAAGGACTGTGGGCAGCCATACGCTGCATCAGTGTCAGGCCGCCACGCCCTCGTCCTCTGACTCTTGCTCTGCCACTGGAACGGAGGGCCGTCGAGCATTTAAATTTTGTTTCTGCATCAATCTCCCCGAAATCCATCTCATCCTCGACCTCTTCCCCCTCGTCTGTAGGCGGTCCGGGAGACGTCGCTAATTTGCGCCTATAGTCCATCCTGAGCTCCTTCTCCCTCTGCAATGTGCCCTTGAGCGTATTGATCTGTCTCTGCGCATGTGCAAGTCGTTGCTGGAGGGCTTCGATTTCATTGCTAGGATGGTTGGAAGCGAGAATTGGCCGAACGGGAGAGGGATCAGGTGATGAATCGGCAAATTCCGGTACCAAACGGTCCATGGGGAATAACTCTGAGGTGTCATAGTTCTTGCGATTCGTGGATGCCCCACCTGTAGCACTGAAAACATCATCGTCTTTGTCAGGCGTAGATCTGGCAGGGCCGTTGGGAGTGAATGGTGAACCACCAAAGGGTATTCGTTTAGCTGCTCTTGCCGCCTCAACTTTCATGGTGTCCACAGTTTGTTGTAAATCCGACTTGTCGCGTTGTAAACCCGCAGCGTGCTTCCGTGCATGTGCGATATCGGTCTCGTGTTTCGCTTTCAGCTCTTCTAGGTTTTCCTTCAGTCGCTGGGATTCATTCTTGTGCTGTTCGCCGGTATCACGAGAGACCGACAATGACTTTGTGAGACGTTTGTGCTCTCCTTCGAGACGGTGGGCATCCGCTTGGGAATCAGCCAGCTGACTACGGAGCTCTTGCAGCGTCACTTCGAGGTTCCAGTTCTCCTCCTTGAATTTATCTGTGGGTTGGGATTGACAAAGGGTCACCAGGTATTGACAAAAGTGTCTCACCAGAGCTCTGTTCCTGCTGCCTTAGGGCTACCCGAAGGCTCTCCACACTCTTTTCCAGGTCATCCTTCTCTTCTTTGATGTCCTGGATGGCCTTGTCACGTTCGCCCAAAAGACTCTGGAGGCGCCGAACTTCCGTGAGCAATCCACTGCCGATTTCAAACGCGAATTCTGCAGTGGCATGCCAGGACGTTCAGTGAGATTCTGGAAGCTAACGCCGTTGCACATACCAACATCATCGGCTCTGTGAGCTGCATTTTTAGCGCGTCTGGATTGAGCAGCTGACGTCGCCACAGAAGCTTTGGATCGTTCAGGTTCTTCGGGTGGGAGATCCGAAAAAGAAAGAGAAGGCGAAGGCTGGGAACCGTTTAGAAAACGCTATCACAAAAACGTGAGCACGATGGTTCAACGTGCGACATCCAGCTAGTCCCGCGGAGGTGCGTGGCATGAGGTCCCAACGACAAATGTCGTCTTTGGGGCGTCCAACTACGGTCGTCATCAAGCATCCAGTTACGACGCTGCCACGGACACCCACGGAACAATAATATCCATATGGCAAACGAAACTCACTTTAGCGCCACCAAATGCGCTGGACAGCTTCGTGTTCTCTGTGTCCCAAGCCCTGATTGTGTCCATAAGCTCACGGTACCTATCTTGCGCCTCGGTATCGATCTCCTCATCCTCTCCTTTATCAGCGTCGATCTCCTGCAGTTGTCTAATCCGTTCCTCGAGTTCCATTTGCTGAGCAAGGACCCGCTGCCCGAGTGTACCTGCTTGTTGAAGTTGTTTTTCCTTGCTGTCAAGGAGGTTTTGAAGGTGAAACTTCATGTCGCCAGAGGATGAGAAGTTGTAGGCTAAAAAGTCTGGCATGCTGGGTAAAACGGCGGGGCCGCCGTCAGCAGTTGTGGCCATGCCTGGAAGGCAAGCCCACTTGGCAGATATATAATAAGGACGTCGTTCGGTTGTATACGCCTTCCCACGATCACGTTGTCGGATTACACTAGCATCGGGTCCACTTACAGCCCTTTTCATAATCGTACGGAAACTATGAGGGCCCCCACTGGACAAAAATAAATAAAACTCTTCGCAATAAAAAAAGTAGTTTTGACTAACGAAAAAAGCAAATTTCTTCCCGAAAAAAGCAGTACAAAGGGAAAAAATATCAATGTATTCGAAAATATTGCTCGCATGGCAAAGTGTGCAAGCCAAAAAAATATTGCAAGGAATCAGAAAATTGCTTGTGTGAGTTTCTTTATCCGTGTTGACTGTATTTATAGGCACTGCCACTATGCAGCTCGCACTCATGGTAGCTTCGGTGGAGTAGAGCCTGCTAAGAGAGAACAGAACGAGTAGATTCACTGGCAGTTGAAGTCCACCGTGACTGAAGTTTAGTCCCACAGAATTGATAACAATCTACATCTGTCAGACTTGTTCAGCTGTTTAGAACCCTTTCCAGGAGGGGCACCTTTCGTCCAGGGCAAGCAAGTGCCCTGATACTTTAGCCGAAAGTATTAGTTTAAGATACTCTCAGTATGCGTATCAGCGACTATATTTCGTAGTAGCTACCTATTAGTTTAAGATACTCTATGAAGTCGTCAGATGTAATACAATTACAGTAAATAGAGATACTCACCTCAGTACGCGTATCAGCAACTGAGGTGTACGGTTTACACTAACGGAATATAAAGGCAGGTGTGCAGATGAGATCCGTGCGAATACAAAAGGGACGGAACATAAGCAGGCAACCTTGGTCGCTGGATAGATGGTGGTACATACAAAAGAGAACAATAAAGAGTAACTACGTGCCTCGTTTTGACCCGGATCCAACAGAAAGCCCTCCAAACTGCAATACTCACAAGGTCTGTTTACTGCTTGCTTTTTTGATTGCTCTGATAGTGTTCCCAAAGTTCAGTTTGAAACTGTTGAAACTCAGTTCAAACCCAAACCAAACTCTGAAGTTTGGGTTTGGTTTGGGATTTTGGCAAACTCAAACTGAACTCTGAGTTTGGTTCAGCCAAAAACCCCTTGGGAACCAGACCAATTACCATATATGGTAAGAGTTCAGGTTTGAAACCTGAACTGAACTGCTTTGGAGCCAAACTCCAAAGTTTGGTTTGGGGTTTCAAAAAAAAAGGCCAAAATCAGACCAAACTGAACTTTGGGAGCACTATGCTCTGACCCTCGCTGTTCTGGCTGTAGCACTCAGTGTCCATTTTGGCATCAGTGCCAGCGCTCCCGGCTCCGGGTTCAATGTTCAATGTTCAACTCCAGTGGGTATGACTTCTGGATCTACAGAGCAAAGGCTCGGTGAGTAAATTCTTCTAGACAGAACTGCTGTTAGTCCTTTCCTCACATCAATGTATATCAGGATGGCATGGGTAAGGGTAACACTGCGGTGTCATGGTCATGGGTATGGCAGGTGCAGGTACAGTCTCAGGATTTCGTACCCTTGACCATACTGCAACCTGACACTGTGGTATACAGGTTTTCAGCAGGTATATTCCTTGCTGTCAGTAGGGGTTTTTTTTGACTTATTTTGACTTACTTCTTTATGTTTTAGTTGATGTCACACATGTCACCGACCAACACCAACCACCACCATACCCAGGCAAGGACCAATGACACGAACACGAGTAGCTGGGGATGCCCCAGCTGCACAAATGTATGTATTTAATAGTTTAAAGTGAACTAACTTTTACCACACAGCCTACAACATCCACAACGCCAACACATCACCACCTGCATCACCGCTCACGAACCCACCACCACATTTTCGACAATTACCAACCCGAACACGGCGTTATAGCGGGGGACCGTGTCCCAGGAGGAGTTCGGGTGCAGCTGGTGGTGGTGTGTTCACCCCAGCTGTGCAAAGGTGAGTAAACTTGTAACTATATTATCTATGTACACTAACAGCTTCGATGTCATCCTCCACCATCTCAACCCGCTGTCTTGCTCGCAAACGCAAGATGGCGGCTTTGTTTCTGACTACCCAACGTTGTCTCACCCAAAAAGTGAGATAGCAGTCTCATTTCTCACCACCCCATGCTGTCTTGCTCGCAAATGCAAGACAGTAGCTTCATCATTCACCCCAAAAGTGAGACGGCAGCTTCGACCACCATGGCTTCATTGCCCACCACCAACTGCCATCTTGCTCGAGACAGTGGCTTCATCACCCACTACAACCCGCTACCACCACCCCAACAATGACACTTGACACATCCCACACCCCCACACGATACCTCCCGCATGCCCGACTCCCACCATCACCTCCCACCACCACCTCAACCGATGCCTA
>QLPF01001815.1:0-18893 GCA_003314045.1 Hygrophorus pudorinus
TTGCACGTCAGTCTGAGTACTTCTTGTACGCTTGATGTTCACTTCGCTTTCTGAATCAATTGTCCATGTTCTTTTCATTGCATATGCTGATCTTCTCCTTTGCCAGAGTCCCTTGCAGACACAAGGCAATTGAATAGTAGTTGTGAGTTTGTGTTCCCACTTATTTGCATGTCAATCGGTACGATGACATATCATATGATATCAGATATACTGCACACGGACACAATGAGCTTACATCGCTTCTTCAACAGTCAAATACCTACTTTGGCCATCCACTTCTTGACGAACAAATAAACGTGAGTCAATGGTACCACCATGACGTGGAATTCATGTTGAGATAGTTTCCAAATCCATGATCCATTTTAATTTTGGAATCGCTCTTGTTCTCGTTTCTCACCGTTGCTCAATGTCGGTAGTGCTTAATGTCGGGTTCCGCAAGCCACACCGGCGCAGGATCAAGTGGACTTCGAAACACCCTGACAACCCCGTCAACGAACGGTACGCTAGCCCCATCCAGGTCCATCACGCTTGTGCCCACCAACAATGTCACTATGAAGGATGGCGTGACCGTTCGCGCACGTATAGACCCTACGCTCACGGTTGATGATGTCGTTCGGCAGTTGTGCATCAATCTTAAAGTCAAGGACCCACCCGGAACCTTTGCTCTGAGGGATGACGCCGATGAATTGGTCACGAATGATAATCTGAGGAAAATGATCCAGACCAAAGTAAATCTGAAGTGCGTTATCCTCTATTGTGTCCATTCCTAGTGGCGTGGTGTCACTTTCCGCTGCACAGCTTGAAACTGACTATAACGATGCGTGGTCGTTTGCTTAGGCTCGTCAATGCACCGGAACGTGAAGCGAAGGAGACTGCTGGGAAGCTCGTCCTCAGAGATGAGAAAACTTTGCGGTTGACATTATTCTCGTTACAGAAACACATTCGGGTTTGTTTCCTATGTTATATCATATTTTTTGTGAACCTGACTGGCTCTGTAAATCAGGAAGAAAAGTATGCCCGCGAATTCCTTTCGCATGCTGGACTTCGTGAATTGGTTGATGTCATCCACACAACGCATGGGAACACCCTGGCGGTACGCTTACTTACTTGATTTTCCTTTCATTCAAATAAAGCACATGCATTCCTCTAGTATGCCTTGACAGCTATGCAAAATCTAATGGAATTAGAATACGGATGGGTCGATCTTGACGATTTCTTCATATTCAAAGTCGTGCAGATCCTGTCATCTTCTCAATCGCTCATCAACGTCTGTCGCCCCGCCACTGCCATCCTCAAGAAACTGGTCGAAGCAGATCCGATGCATGCCCCAGGAACAGTCATGCCAAGTTCCAGCAGGACGCCCCCGTCTGCTCCGCCGGGTTCTGTGTACCGTTATGGGTTCCATGTCGTGTTCGAGCAAATGAGGAAAGAGAGGGGATTTCTGGAGACTGTAGTCAGCCGTCTTGGAAGTCCCGATACGGCCATGGCGCAATATAGGTGTGTTGATGGTAATTTTATGTGGCAAGTCGCTAATCTTCATTTACGGAAGCATGATGCTGATCAATTCACTTTTGTCTCATGCGAACGACACAAGATGGGACGAATTCATCAGCGAGCTGGAACGGCTTAATGTACGAAAGGCAGTGGTCGTGAGTCAGAATGGTCTCCTGACGGATACATTACTAAAACAACGCAACAGCGCCTCATGTCCTCGCATACCATTGAAGACTTATCATCGTGCATTCTTGATTTCCAAGCAAACATCATTGGTGTGACCTACCGAAAGAAAGCAGCGATTGTGGACCCAGGTCAGGATTCCTCACAGCGTGCCGCCCTTGACTACATTTGGACGGCCGGCAAACTGCAAGAGGAAAACGACGGTCAGCAAGGTATATTGAAGTGGCGAAAATTGGGATTCGACTCGGAAGGTATTGTTGATGAGTTTAATGACACAGGTGTTCTTGGGCTCGAGTGCTTGGTACGAAAACATTCCTTGAGACAGACTGATACAGAAGTTAATTTCTCTCAGAGGCACTTTGCTCAGAACGACCCCGACTTTTTTCAGCAGGTTCTTGGGTTTCCCCCGCTCTCCTTCACCCAATTAGGGACGTGCTAATGTGTATGTCTACAGATTGTGTTGGAGCAAGTCAGTCGTCCTGAAGAACGGAGATGTCCTATTGCCAAGGCATCGAACGAAGTCGTCGAGCTGCTCTCCGAACATTGGGCCATATTCGCTCCCGGCTGTTCGTTATATCGTCCTTCATTGTAACGTTATCACTTCTGCTAAGTCATTCTGTTTTAGACTCGACCTCTACGACATTTCAACCTTTCTTCCTCAATTTTCACAAAGTTCATAGTTTGGCGACTCAGTTCTTCGTCCGCATGTGGAATGAGAGCGGTGCGGCATTAGGCGATTTTAGTCGTGTTGTCGCGCTTGTTCGCAGCCAGTGTGTTCTGCGTCGTACTTGGCTTGGCTTGTTTGGCTTACCAGAACGACCAGGGTAAAGGTCGCGTTGCGAAACGAAAATTCACGGGAGTGGCATCAAGTAGAACATGATTTCCTTGATTGCCAGTACAGAGCTGTTAGAGACAGACAAATGAAGGAGCTGGAACTGGAGGATGATATCTTGAGCAAAGTCCCAGTACGGTGCGTGACACGAGATCCCTGTGTGTCGCGTGTTGATATTTTTTCCTTCAGAAATCTAAGGGCCAAGTTGTACAAGGAATCATTCGAGTACGTTCGACAGCAGAGGATTCAGTGCCTGCTTCAAGGCGCATGGTTTGTCAATGCGATTCCCCAGTCAGCTGGTTCAAAAGAAACGCCACCTCGACCTATGAGACCATGGCGTTTCATGAGATTGGTATGAGATTTTGGCCCTTGTTTGATCAAGCCCCTAATGGCCTACCAGGACAATGGATTGAAGTACCTCCATTATGTTGACAGTGCAGTCAAATTCCCTGTTCGAAACGGACTTGAAGACATTCCAGAACGTATCGAGGTTTCTCTGATCAGCGAAATCGCCACTGGTACCTGTGCACTGCCCCCAAATGTTCTGCGAGATCAAAACGACCTACCCCCGACTGCACCCCTTGTGCCTTCCCCTCTCTCCTTTTCATTGCTCAGTGCCCACGAGGGGTCGCTCGCGGATCAGATCGCCCCAGATCAATCCCGATGGGCCGACTGGACTGATGGTTTGAATATGCTGCGGAGAGATGGTGGTCATGTTGCATCAGAAGAGACCGCCGGATTCGTGAGGGCATTGACAGAGATTGGGTTAAAGATCAAACTTTTGGGTGAGCCTTGAATGCTGCAAGCATCTTGCTAGCGCGCGCCTGATAGTCTCCCGTTAGATTTGTCAGGTTCAATGGTTGACATTCCCAATGGGTTAGTAGCTGGACAGCCACCGACAAATACCGATTTCTTTTTCTCGGAACTCATGTAGTACTCCTGGTTTCAAGTGGAAGCCATGTATTGTAGCAATGACAGGATGCGGCTCATGACGGAGTCACGGATGGAAGTGCTGTTGATGTAAAACATGTAACCAAAATGCGAATACACTAAGTGCAGTTGATGCAATGGAAGAATCCGTGTAGATGGGGTGAGCTAACGAAAGGTGCGGGATACAAAAACAACGGGGGTTGAACCCGAAAATGCTATGACGACTCCGTTTTCAACGAGCCGGGACGAGAAAAAAAATTGATCGACTTGACATTTAATGGCCATTCACGGTAGGGGGCAGAGTGCCAGCAGCGTATTCAGCGCCAGCTTTGAAGAACGGTTTGAAGATCGCGTCAGGCTCCTTGAAATCGTTGTGGACAACGTTCACGAGATAACTAGTGTCCATGAGCTCGGAGATGAGGTTCCGAGAAAGTGACCCGGGGTCATATAAATTCGCCCACTGTTGGCCAAGCTCGAAGGCCTCGTCCTGTGTCACCGATGTCAACCATACGAGAATCATCGACCGCATTGTAAACGAACCTTCCAGGCCATGAAGCTGACCGCCTCCACAATAGTTGGTTGAATTATTTCTTTACCAGGGTATACGCCCCAAGTTACGGCGTTTGGACCCTCCGAGTGAGTATTTGTGCGCAGATCACCCTGCTTGTTGATAACGTAGTAGGTAATGTTGCTGTCTCTCTCAATATGCGCCAGAAGGAGGGAGAGTAAATCTGGTTGCACGAAGAATTCTAGATATGCCTATCGATGGGTGCAGGAAGTAAATGCATTGCAGTTGAAAGCAGAAGGCACGGGATACTGACCTTTTGGTACACGTATCCGTTACTGGGACCCCATCCAAAGACCTTATGATCACTTCTGGCGCCATCGACCGCTGGTTGTGAGTTAATCGTCAAGAATCCCAATTCGTTCATTTTGGCTAGCTCCTTGGAAATGACGGAGGTCTCTATGGCTGGGGCTTGGTCCGACCAAGGAAGGGCTGAAAGTTTTTTCACGCAGAAACGGCTGAAAAGCGCAGTGATGTCCGCAAAAGTAGTCGGCTCGCCCCACAGTTCTAACGCGTCCTCTTTCTGAGTTTGTGGGAGAAAATGAGAAGAGTAGTCCACGACTTGAGAAAGAAAGAAAACAAACTGTCTGCTTTATCCAGACGCCATATCCATCAAGCTCGCCATAAGCAGGACTCCGCGAATCCCCGAACCTACCATTTGGGTACTCATCCCAGTTTTCGGTCCGTGAGATATAAGACTTTGTCCGATTTGCCCAGAATATTGGACGAATAGATTCCTGACGTCGATTGGGCGTGAGGGACTGCATATGATGCAATGTTGTCAGATGTAGAGTAGCTTGAGTGATTGATAACTCGCCTGTCTCCACGGCAGAGGTTTAATGGTCTCCACCCTTGGAACTAGATTCAGCTCCTGGAGTAACATCTTCGTCCCCTTCTCCAAATTCATGGTGTAAAAATGGAAGCCACGAATCCCCAGATTCTCCTTCAGAATCCTCTTGCACATGTCGGCAACCAATTTGGTGCCGACCTCTCTCACCTTTTCGTCATCGTTTATGTACGGTTCCAAAGCATCTGAAAAGCTCCGAGGGATGACAATCTTGGCCAGACTAGTGGCCCTCTGGAACCCGTTCCAAGTCTGGATGGGCGCAATACCAGGGACGATAGGAATAGTGATACCAGCGTCTCTAACAGCCTTCACCCAGTCGAAGAATATATCGACGTCATAGAACATTTGCGTGAAGATAAAGTTCACGCCAGCGTGGACTTTCTCCTTGAGATACCTCATCTCCAGTTCACGTTCTCCGGGGAGAAGAAGTTGGTGTTGCGGAAAGCCCGCCACGGCAATGTCAAAGTAGTCACCGTAATTTTGCCGAATGTGTCGAACTAGGTCGACACCATGCACGAACCCTCCTTCGGTGGCTTCCCATTCATCTTTGCCCGTAGGTGGATCGCCACGCAAGGCGAGAATATTGCGACACCCGTGATCTTTTGCTTCCTGATGTCATGAATCAGCATTAATCGAAGTGCGGTTACGGTTTTACACAAAAGACTAGCACAGATCGGGTGTCGTTCATAGCGTTGCAGACAAACCAAGTATCTTGTGAATGGGATAGACACTCACCCGCAATGCGATGTCCACCTTCTCCTTTGGCATGTTGGTGCACGTTAAATGCATACAGGTTTCCAAGCCAATTAAACCCTGACATGTTTTCACCATCTCAGAGGTCAAGTCGGACGTTCTACCGCCAGCATTCCTGTATTGATCAAAGTCTTGATTAGTATTTTAGGGTTGCGCACGATGTATACATATACTCGCCAAGTGATGTCTATGAATTCAGGCCCCAAGGCCCTCATCCGTTCTATACGATCTAGTAGATTTTGAAGACCCTTCACATAAATTTAGCACAACCAACTCTCCATACTGCAGGCTTCGATGGGCTGACCTGAGCCGTGCGAGGGGGAAAGTACTCGAAAGACCACCAGACTCTGCCATCTTTTTTCGACTGGTCTATTTTCTGGCTGATTTTCATGATATGGCGGCAAGTATAATAAAGGGACGAGACGGAGGGATTGTAAGGAGTGGAACAGGGATGCTCAAAGAGATTGTAATAAAGGAGCAGTGAAGCAAAGGTAAACAATGAAAATTAGAAAAAGTCGGACGATGGGCCGTATTAAGCGGTGGAAGCGTAGATCAGGGGTCACGCCGTCACGAGACAAAGGGCAACTCGACATTTGACAGATACATGTACATAGAGCAAGGTTCGTACAAGAATCGATGACAGCGCATCAGGGTTGCTTCAAACGGTGCCAGTGTGCAAAATATTTACGGGTTCTTGTCATGAGGTTTACGAGTACTTCTTACTGGTAGCCAGTGCATGACTCCAAATTTGGACTGGTGTTTGGCTACAGATGCGGAAATAAACACCGTCATAAGTCAAGAAAACTTTCAGGCGGGCATGATGCGCTGCAAAGATTATTTTACGGCTCATATATCTTATGCAAACAGAAGAAAGGACAATAGCAAGACAACACTACTATACGTTTACGTGCGACTGACAAATAAACCGAAAGCAAGACAATGAATGTACCAAGAGTGAATAACGCCAATGGACCACGTGCACATGGTACCCCGCCAAAAACCTAGGGACGCACAACTAACGCAAAAGAATCTTGGGCCAGGGCAGGCGCTACATCAGCTCCCCGATCTTCTAGTGACATAGAAGCAACTTCACCAACGAAGATTGCGTTCACGGCCACATCACCTCGCGATTTGTCCCTATCTCTCTCTGTCTTGTCTTGTGGTGGCTGAGTCACCTTATTATTACCGCTGATAGGCCGGCGAGTCATCTTGGGGTTGAAAAGTTCGGAATTGCCTTTGGGAGCCGGCCTGTCGAAACCACGATCTAACTCTTCGGATCGCGTGCTGCTAATGTTAAGATTGCCGGAATGTTGCACGAGAGCGTTGCCGATAGAATTGGGATGGCCGGGACTGGGCATGAGAATGGATCGCGTCGAAGAGATGTTCGTCCATGCACCAGCTACGAGCGGTGTCCGTTTCTCTGGTGCGGATGTGAGCGAGGTAAGTGGAGGGAAATCATTGGACTGAAGGATAACAGGTGCCATCTGCTGAGCTTGTGATTGATGCGGGGGTAAATTTATATTGCCATTTCGACCAGGTGATATGTTGCGAGAGTTGAAGGAATTTTCGTGATGACGACTGTGAGACGGATGGAGGGTAGGCTGAGGCTTCAGGCCCACAGCCCAATCGGGTCTTGGTGGCAACGGATGCTGGGATGACGTTGTCGATGTGTATGTACGCCGTGAAGTAGATGAAGTAGTCGACGATGACTATAAATGCGCCGCATGCGAGTCAATACAATCAATCTAACCAAGATGTAAATAACTTACAGCAGTAGACGACGCCTCGTCACCAGTTGATGTCCTATTCCCTGTGCCCCCCATGCTAATCCCTGACCCTGAACCTCGTCGCATACTGGAGCTTAGCCGTGGACCAACTGTCTCACCACCGTCGACACTTGAACCATTCATTCCAACGACACTACCATAGCCTCCTATACCGACGCCTGGACCATAACTCCATGCTGACCGAGGTGGCGGTAGTCCAGTGCGCTTGATCCCGCTATTGGAGGTGCTTTGCCCCGTACTGTTCCTAGACGGTGTTCGAGTATGATTACCTGCGCCAAAAGTCCCATTTACATACCCGGTCCTATTACCGTTCCCAAATCCATTACCACTCATTGACCGCGGTGCTTCGCTGGAAAACGATGGCTGGCCCATTATGTGCGGGAGAGGCGGTCCTTGTTGCCCCAAATGTGGTGAGTAATAGGTTGACATTGGGAAGGGGGAATACGGAGACGGAGAGCTCATGTAAGCTGTTGGGTATTGGGCGACATTTTGGTTTGGAGAGAGGTTTTGATGGTTCATGGTCGGATGGGACTGAGGCGTTGCATGGGCATGCATGGGTTGCGGAGGCAGCGGCGGAGATGACCAACCATATGGGTTAATATAGCCTGCTTGCTGGGGCGGATACATTTCCGCGCTTGCTGGAGTTGAAGGGTCTGAATTGGGTGATGTAGGTGGTGGGTACGGATAAGGGGGGAAAATTTGATATGGAGCTATGTGTGGCTGGTTCAAGGGCTGGCTGGGTTGGGGGTAGGAGTACACGTACGGGCCTGCGTATCCAGGACTAGGGATTTGACCGGAAAAGTGTGAAGGATCATATCCTGAAGAGGATGGGGGAGGTTCATACAGGGTAGCAAAAGTGAACGCAGGAGACGGTGCCCTTGATCCTCGAGAACCGCCAGCACCGTTTGTGGCGAATGGCAGTGCCGTCGAGCGAAGAGACCTCGATGAGGATGCCGCAGAAGTGCTTCCAGACCCAGTACGCCTTCCGTCCCTCTTGTCGCGTGCAGGGCCGGACCACTCGCTTTCAGTCGCAGGCGAACTGACCGAATCATCCAAGTCACCAACGCTACTACCGCCAGTCCCTCCGCCACTGGTCGAGGCTGATCCAGACACAAGGCTAAGCGTGGATGAGCTGGCACTCATGTCCTTTTCCCTTTCCTTTTCCTCGAAACCCATGAATATTCGAGATCGGGCTTCATTGTAGGCCGCCTCTCGCTCTTCTATAGTCATTCGTTTCTTACTGCTGCTACCACCTGTCGCATTACTACGACCACCAAGGCTTCCAGATTCAGATGGCTCCACGTCGGAGAGATCAGCATCCTCCCCTGCTACAGATCCTGCTTGCGAATGTGGTTTCGTTCGAATACGGTCCTGTGCTGATCGGCGCATGATTTTGAAGGCGGGCTGAGAGGCTGTTTCCGCGGGGACGAGTTCGCATAATCGACGAAGAGGACTAAAATGGAAGGAGAGTTCAGTGTTATCTGATATGCGAAGTGAAAAAATATTGGACTCACATCTTACTATCCGGAGTAGGAAGAACGATTATACCCTTGGTGGTGGGGTCCCCCTCGGGCGAAAGTTTGTAATAAGCAGAACAACGATGAACAAGAAGTCGTTGGTAAGATGTAGCGGGAGTCAAGTCAATGCGTGCCCTTCAGTGAACAATCAATGATCAATTGTTCAATTTCGGTTTGAATGTCATCAATTTCAGGTGACGACCCGCCCGGCAATGTGCAATGAAATAATTCACGACAAGAAAGATGCTCACCGGCGCTCATTGATAAGACCCTCCATGAGCTCTCCTAGCTTCAAAACATAAAGTCTGTCTTTGCTTCTAAGTGCTTCTAGGATTTGCGGGTCGACGTCCACAGGGTTATCGCTGGCGTCTGTCGGACTGTCCGGTCCTCCGCTCAGCGAGTTGAAAGCAACATCAATAGATGAGCTTAGCTGCACTCCATCGGTGGAAGCAGAAGGAGGATTGGAAGTAATGAATGTGGGCACGTTAAGGATGGCCATGGTACTCGCGTCGATGCTCATAGAGATCACCGTAAATTGGACGAGGGTGATACGTGAGAAAAGCGTTAAAATGCAGGATTTGTTGCCAGATAGGAAGAGGGTTATTTTGAAAGTCAGGAAACAGGAAGCCGCCCGATCTCAGGACAGATATACCAAAAAGCCCCTTTGGAGATGGACGTACCGAGGGATACTGAGATCTTGGCAGATGTATGGAGTGGTTGCGAAAGTTAAAGATGAGTTCTGTGCGAGGCTATTATTTGAGCAGATATTAAATCTAGCGTCGAGGCATCAGGTTTGAGGGGAAAGGGACGGGTACATAGAAGACCAAGACACCCGACTAAGAAAGTAAATAGATTATGGAAATTCGTGGGTAAAAATTCTGAATACTATCACGATGTCGCATATAAAAATCCAATACTAGTATGTCTGAGATACATCGTCTAGTCCTTGTCTAAGTAGTCAAATGAGACGGTTCTGCCTTAGGAGGTGTCATGACCTGGTATATGTTGAACCCCAAGCTGCTTGAAGGGTGAGCAATAGGTATAAACCCGCCTGAGAATCTCACCAAAAGACAAAGACGAAAGCTCCATACATTGCCAATGTAAAAGCGGCCCGATTTAACGGTTTGCTCGCATTGGGATCGTTCCTCGTCAACTAAAGATATAATGTCAGGCTCACCAGGAGGGATGAAGGACAGTATGTACCTTCCAATAGAACAAACCGGGGAGAATAAAAGAGATGGTAGTGGAACCAGTGGAGCCCACGAACGAGAGAACTAGAATCAACATTTGATGATAATCCGGTCCAAGAGCTTAGAAAACATACCCAACTGTCTGGAGGTATTCTTCAGCAAGTATACCCAAACATTGACCCAAGAAGACTTACAAATCATCTACGAAGTACGCAATCACGAACCCAAAGAAAATGATGGCGGTGGTTAACACAACATGCTTCAGAGGGGTCATGTCTGCGCTCTCGTGCTCATCCGCTTCAATTACATCTTGCTCAGCCTCGGTCAGAGGTTTTACAGGTTCTACATAACCTGCATGAAAAACTTTGTCAAGGCAGTTCCGACAAGGATGGACTTGAAGGGGGTACGAGAAGAGCACAAGGATAACGATAGCCAATTGACCGACGGCGATAAAAAGCGACGTGGAAGGATACATCGCTATGATATTGGCACCAACCTATTTGGCGCCAATCAATATTGAACTACTATTCAAGTAAAGAGAGAGCGACGAACTTTCGAACCAAACGTCAAATATCCAAAAACAGCGATAACTTCGTATGTCAGAGTGGCCGAGCCTATGGAAGTCCCAATGACGATGTTCATGCGTCTCTGACTGTTATTAGACACTTCATTGAAAATAGGGAAGAGCTGGCCACAGTAAATTTCAACAACGACTCACAACAGGGGAGAGCTTACATTCTGTGCACATGTAAATGCAAATACCTGAACAGGGAATGTTGATACAAAATTCGGTGTAAAGTGTATTAATCGGATTTCTCCAGGTGCGATGGTACCCTTAAGTGGTTGAAAATAGCAAGTAATCACAATCACCAAAAGATACGCTGCGACATGTGAATTGACTCATATGGAAGGATGACGGCACTTACCGACGGAGAAAAGCGCGACATAGCTAGTATGTCTCAGGCTGTCTAGCCGACGCATGAACCCAAGCGGTACAAGGACCGCCATGAAAAGGGTGACCCAATTACGTCCGGAGAGGGCCCAAGCTGGCGGATTAGTTGTTGGAGACGTGAGATCGTGATATAGAGAAGCAACGACGTTGGGCATAAGGGACTTGACGATTATCAAATAGCTACGACAAGGAACACATACATCAGTACCATACCATTATGTTTTTGAAAAAAGGAAGTGTACCTAACCGACACGCCAAAGCATTTGATGGCAATGGCAGCATCAAAAAACACAGCCGCTTTGGGAAATGTAAGTTGCGCAATTGCAAAGAACGATGCTCGCCGGTGTGGAGCTTTCACAGCACACAATGAAAGAAGGTATAAGCCAAAAACAGCAACAGATCCTGAAAATATACAGGTGATCATTCCTGGAATGATGCCCGCAGATGCCATGGCCTGTTCAAATTGTGTTGCGTCAAGAGCGACACCAAACATTAAGGCAGGCGAAACTGCACCAACCAAAGGGAATGTTAGCATACCTAGAAAGAATATACTCAGGTTGCAATATAAAACTGTACTGAAGGAATGTTCATACCGCTGCCAATGATAGTGTTCGATAAATTGCTGACACAACTGGTCAAAGTAGCATGTCCGTCTTTCCCACTGCGCTTTACCGCAGCACTTTGTCCTAGCAAGGCGCTGGCTTCATCGTCTTCGTGTGCAGGTTCGACACGACTTTCTGGCGTAACCCCGTATGTGTGCACCATTTCCGAATCTGATAGTTTGCTAGGTGACGTACACACAAGCGATGATACGACGTGTTCAAGTCTATCAAAATGCGCGTTTGTGGTATGCAGGTCCTTCCAATGATGGGAATGTGAGCAGAGACTAGGCACTTCGGGCCTTGATATTGAGGCTCGAAGACAGGAGGATCCTCCGGCGTTTGCCGTGCTGATCGCTTTGTTCAAGTTTGTCCGGACGTCCCACTTACTGCACAGGCCCTGTGCAATAAACGTATACAAAATGCAGTGAAGTCTAAATAAACAAATTATACAATAATGGTTACAGTAAACGCCGTGACATCGCTATCTGGCATGAAAGAAGAAGCCATATAGCGAGGAAGTAAGACCATCTGAGTCACTTCTGCTTGGGCGGTCCGAAGAAATTCACCAAACTCCTCTGCTCGGGCTTCGCTGTTTTGGATTTGCCTCCCCGCGCCTTGGTTTTATTCGGCGCACCTGAAGACTCTTTTACAACCAATTTGGACTTGGATGTGTCCGAAATAGTCTCGTCGACCGGCATGTCTTCCTTTCCTTTCGCGCCGGCATGCCCTTTCCCTTTCCCTTTCCCTTTCCCTTTCCCTTTCCCTTTGCCTGTCTCAAGCTCAGGTTCCTCCTCGTCTACCGACTCGTATGACGAGTAATCTTCGGTCACTTTGGTGAGGTCAATTTACAAATGTCAGATATCATAAATACGAATGGCACACCGAAATAACCCTTGTCATCTGTGGTTGTGCGACTTTTCAGAATTCGTCTCTTCCTGAGACCATTGCCGCCCACGGGGATAACCCTTTTCTTCCTTTGTTTCCTTTTCGTTTTAGGCCCTGGATCGGTATTAATGTCTTGATCACTCTCCTCTTCCCCTTGCTCTTCTGAATCTCGAACGGTGGAAGGCGATCGAGTAACTCGAATGACTTGGTCTGCATAGTGTTCTGTATCACAACCAAAAAAGAAGAGCCAAGAACAATCTTACCATCATCGACATCCATCATCGCTTTAAGACTCGGCTCCATGTCCGATTCTGCTTCACTTGCAGCCGCAGACGGTAACTTTCTCTTGCGGCGTGATGCCCGAGGTATGTCCTCTTCATCTGACAGAACGACGCCTCTCCGAACTCTCAGCCCTATCTTGGTTTTGGATGGTGGCTTACACTGAGCAACCGAAGACGCATCGTCTGAATCTGATAGTAATACCCTCCTGTCAGCCTTACGCTTCGTTCCTCCCTGATAACACATGAGTGCTATGCCAAAGTGATATGTCACAGAGATAATAACTACCTTGAGCTCTTCTTTTGGTAACTTCTTCTGTGTTTCTTGCCGAGTTTTCGCACCTGATGCAGAGGTCTCGGCGATAGACTTCTTCTGTTCAGACTTCCCTTCTGTTTTCAGATCCTTAGTTTTCGCTTTGCTGAAATCAAGTTTCCCAGTGGGCTTGGCTTTCTCCGCGACAACAGGGTGCACTTTGTCCTTTTCTTTTGTGTTTGCCTTTGCCTTATCCTGGTCTTTGACGTGACCTTTCCTCTCTGTTGACGGTGGTTTGACAACCACGGACGGGTTTACCTTCAATAAAGAAGCTATCGGTGGTGCCATTTTCCCGCCTGCTGTTGTCTAGCTAGATGTCACTAACACAGATAAAGAGAAGTGAAGAAGAGAGGGGCGATACCTGAACATTCGCGCCAATCACTTTGCCAACGATTACTCCCAAATCAGCCCCTCTCTTGCTGTTGTCAATCTGGCGAACAACATCTGTGGGCCCACACAATAAACCTGCGTCCTAACGCAAAATGAGTGCCAGGAACGGAACAGAAATCACAGTCCGAAAAGCAAGATGCTCACACGGATGGGAGAGGGTGACAAGCTGTATACGTGTGTCGTTTGTACGCGCGTAAACTGTGAGATTGCTCCTTCATATGCACGTTGATTCAGGGTGCCAAGTCGTCGAACAGAGCAAACGTGTATACCTGCAAGGTTTTCTTCGCCAACCAGTACTATTTTGGTCTGTGGCACGTACTCCCCATCGTTGCTCTCTTCATCTACAACGTCATCAAGCTGCATACTTGCCTCCATTCCCGCGTCCTTGCGAAGCGCAGGGACTTCGCCTGTCAGCAGATATGTCGCGGTGACTGGCTCTGAAGCACTGGCATGATAAGTGGCAAGTTCACTGGGTAAACTTGATCAGATAGCCGGTTCGCAGAGTCAAATCCAATCCATACTTTTTTGCGACATTGACATGGATAGCCAATTCCCGACTGAGAGAACGGTAGGTTACCTGTGAGTGCCGCCATCCGTCAAATAGTAGACGCGTCATAAAAATTACGCACGATATCCCTTTCAATGAAGAGCTTTTTTGTAAGGAAATTCTGGATGGTCGTGGAGGACATATCGTAAATGGCCATATCACGTGGCTAAAGTGCCTCAGAGCTCCTGCAAGAACACGATACTGCTATGATAGTATACTACGCCAGGACTCGCACATACTTCTGCCGGGAAGGTCAAAAAAAAATTACGTGAAGAACGACTGGCAACGGTCCGGTGCCGGGGGCAGAGAGAAGACCGAAATCACTTATCACCTGCCTTCAATCCCTCCGACGCCATCAATGGCTGGCGGTGTCAATGGATCTCACAGTGCCGGGGGGGATGAGACAGGCCATCGACTCGCACGTCCGCGCACACGAAGCAAGGGCGGGCGGAACCATTGGCAGGGCCAAATTGGCGACTGTTAATGGGTTTCAGTCGACGACTGAATCATCCGGAATTCGGTCAGAGTTTGAGGTGCAATACCACGAAGTGACGCCAGCATACCACGATAGTTTGGACAAATATGATCTCACGTTGCCGAGCGCTCCACTCCCAGATTCTGTGGAGCCGGAAACGAAAAAGCTAGGTTCGAGTAGGACGTTAGGGAGCTCGACATGTACCAGTAACTTGACGTTGAGATTTTGCAACTAGTACACCGAGGCAGTCATGTGTCGCCAAGAGTCAGGAAAGCAAGCTTGCGACGACGTTGTCAACGCACAGGGTCTCGACTGGGCCCTCCTCACCGAGGAACTAACAGGAGGTATTTTCTGATGAAGGACGACCTGTCATGCTTGTAACCGGAATATCAGGCTACCAAAGCACGAAAGACTCAAACCTCGCACTTGGCTCCAACACTCGAGTCCCAGCTTCAAGCTCATCCACGAGCTCCTCATCATCACGCGGCGATGAGCTACGCGTACCTTTCGCTTTCCCTTGCGCTTTCTGACCCGCCTCCGTCCTCGCCCCCTCGCCCACACGCATCACGACGCCACCATATCCTTCCGGCAAGTCCACTTTCAGCCCATGCACCGTCCGCCCACGAAACACAGATACAAAACGCGTCTTTCCGTCCGCCACAGTAACGCCATCCACGTCCCCCTCCAACAAACCAGTGTCCCTGCGCTCTGCACCGTCGAGCCCAGACTCACTGGCGTCACCATCATTCAGACTGCCAGCGGCAGGCGCTGCCACACGGGAGGGCCCTGGCCTAACGCGGAAATACGTCGAGATCGGTGCCGTGCCAGAGTGATCAATATGAAATGGCATGAGATGCGGTGAGCATGGGGTGGAGGTGGGCGCGATTTCAATTGCTGTGGGCGCCATGGTTGTGGTTATGCTCGGAAGCAGAGTCGATTCGTCGCATTCCGTTGGCATCCAACTGGATTCCAACAGGTTATTTTGCGGTGGTTCTTCAGCACGTCGTCGAAAATCTCCAAGAAACTTACATATTTTCTATTTCAAGTCGACTCAAGCACAAACGAGACGCCAAGCGATGAGGCAAATGCCTCATTCAGTGTCCAGCGCCAGGCGCTTGCCATTTGACACAGGTTCCATCTCGCTCATCATACTAGTAGCGATCGTCCGCTCCGAGTCAAGTTCATTGGTTGATGCGTTTGCTATGAAGAAACGGCTTAATAAAATTTTCGGTCGTAGGACTTCATTGCCGGTGGGAGCCACCCCGGTCGCAAATTCCTCACTACATCTGCTGACTGTCCTTCAGGTTCCTCCAGATACTCCTGCTCCTCCTGCTCTGTCCTCAAGACCGACTTCCCCGTCCCCTGCTTTTCGACTCCCACTGCCTTCACCCACGAATAAACCAATATATCGTGTCAAGCCCACTACAGACACCCCACCCAATTCATCTAGTCGTGGCCATGTTGTTAACGCTCCACAGATCTCCCGCAGCATTGTCGGTGGCCATAACAACACCAACACGGTCAACAACTTGAATACATACAGTTACCACGTCAGCGATCGTACGTGCTCTCTTATCTTGGCTCTGAGAGAGTTAATAGAGCCGCGTTGGCCAACACAGCGCCACCCATCTTTTTCCTACCGATACCTTGTCATAATAAACTTTTCACTGGACGTGAGGTTCATCTGGGAAGCGCAGGAAAGACTCAGATATCTTGGAAGTTCGTGGAAGAAGTTTCCGAGTCCAATCAGTGAGCGTTGTCTTTGTCTCGGCAGTAGAATGCCCTCTCAATCCAAAACAGATTCTGGAGAATCTTCTGGGTCGACGCAACCACCGACGAGACCATGGAGCTCAGCTTGCAAGACATTGCCACAGACCCAGATGCCCAAGCTTTCGGGGTCGAATGTTCCGCCAACTCTGCCCTTCAGTGGCTTTCCACGGTCAAGCATAATTGGTTGATCGTGTTCGACAATGTGAGTGACGGCGGAGTGGCCAAATATATGCCCAAAGGAAATCGAGGCAGCGTCTTGTTTACAAGCCGAAATCCCCATTTAGCACGTCTGGTGTCGGCTGGGGACCGCATTGAGGTTAAGAATATGGAGGAGGAAGATGCTATTTCGTTGCTGCTCAGGTCTTCTGGAATCGACGAATCCTCTACACAAGCCACCCAGGCAGCAACACCGACTTTTTTTATCTACCATTAGCCGTCGATCAAGCCGGAGCTGCCATACTACTTGCTTATGTACCGTCAACGCCGCATCAGGAACTGTTGGCGGCTCCTACGTTCAAAGGCGCTTCGGGTTATGACCGTGCGGAATATGGGACATGGGATTTGTCGTTGACGATGATTAGGAAGATGGGCACCCGAGATGCGGAAAGGGCAGGTCGCTCCGCGAACACGCAAAGGAATTCGATTGCCTGGGGCACATGGGTTGGTTCGTGCCCTGGCCCAGGCGTTATTCGGTGGCGCGTCAGGCTCACTTCATTACTAATGTATATAACAGGACTACCCATTCACGGCGCTGCCCTACGTTCCCAAATTTCAATCTTCGCATAATCACTAGCCATAACTCTCCAGCAGAAGGAACTTCGTTGGTTGATGACACTGTTCAGCCGACAGAGACACCGGAGTTCCATGCCACAATGGTGTGGTGGTGCTCTACTGCCTCTAAACGCTGACGCTCCCTGAACTCAGAAAGTTCCCAAAGGTAAGATGGATAAGGAGGATTTGCGATGTTTCTTTCATCATCAAAATCCCTGTCGCTCTCATCATCATCATTGTCCCTCGTACGGAATTGCCCAGTGAGATAATATATGTTGTTGAATGTCCGATAGTCAGCGGTGGAGAATCTTTTGAGGATACACTGGGTGTAGTGCCAGTTGAACACGCCAACCGGTGGGAGGCTCAGTGAGGGGTCATGTGTGGTGAGGGTGATCTGGTAGCCATGACACATGGGTTCATTTGCAGTTGGTGGCAGTATACCATAAAGGTTCAGAGGCTCATTGGCGAAATTGTGGATGACATATTGGTTCTGTGGACCGTATATTAACTTGAAGACAATAGAGGATGGAGGCAAGGAGGCTTACAGGTCCACAGTTCCAAAATCCCAGCTGGTAACCATCCACCAATGCATCCAATGTTGCAGTGAGGGGGACCCCTATATGAGGGTCAAATCTGCCAACCATAGTAAGGGAACCAGTAAAGCGTTGGAAGGCAGATTGGACTCCAGCATCACCAAGGCGCCTTGGAATCAAGTGAGATGCAATGATTGTCTGCTGGAGCGTGAGTGGTTGTTGTGTAATGATGCATGCTGTGTGACGCCGAAGTAGTGCATTACGGAATGCGGTAGCTGTAGGTGCTGATGTGTTGGTTGTCACGGACCTCGCATGACGAAGACTCATCTTGGTGAGCGTGATAAAAGTGCCATTGTCGGGACGAAACTCGTATATGGTGGCCCTCAACTGCTCCCCTTGCGCCACCGGCCTCCACGATGTTGGTTCCATCTCCCTGTCCAACCACCATTCGAGCGACTGCGTAGTAAAGGTATAGAGGGAGCTCGTGCCTAGTGGCTCAAATAGAAGCCTAGCTACTCTGATGAGCCAGTCTACAGTGTTGCCTGCGAATGGATGTAGGTCAAGAAGATCAGCGATGATGACGTTCAGATTCCCGGTTGTGTCTGGAAGAGGTGGCAATGGCTGGGGGTTGGGCTGATCTGCCGTCACATCAGGGAGTCGAAGCAGGAACTGTCGGTTGACTCGAAGATATAACATTTGAGGAGACCTGGGGTTAGATGTGTGGCGACTCCGATGTTTTTTTTTAAATTATTTTGTCAAGTAATTGGAAAGGCGAGATCCTTTCGAAAGGCCAGATGATGAACCTGAAGGCGAAATGGGATTGACAAGGGCGGACATGTTATGAACCAAACTGGAGGGGGGATTATGATGGTGGTGTTAAGGATCGAGGGGCGGAAGCGCCACCGTGACGATGAGTTGACTCGGGGGTCCTAGTTCAAGCTTTCAAGTACAGTACAACCTCTTCGTAGCCAATCTACGCTACTAATAGTACGCCAAGTCCAAGTCCGAATCCATATTCTCATTCATGCACCTCCACATAAGTCGCTACAGCACATCAAAACAATCAGCGCCCCGGTGTACACGTGCCCGTTTGATTTTGAGGTAGTACTCACCAGGGAACAGCCCCCGCCCAGACCACCAATCTTCCGATGTAGCCTCAATCCCAACAATCCGATCCCCAGTGCGGAACGACAGCTCGTTGTCTTCCTCGGCGTCGTAGCTGTCGTGTTGTGAGTGACCACAGTCAGAGCGTGTGCATCATGGTAACACGCACTCATAC
>QLPF01001820.1:0-14120 GCA_003314045.1 Hygrophorus pudorinus
ACATGATTATACCAGTATACCCATGTGATCAATAGCAGTTCCCCCCTGGCACCTGGTAGGGTGACAAATAAGCCATAGCTTAGCTGACACTCACTGGCAGTACTATGTAGTAAAATATATACAAAGTTGAGTAAAACCAAGTTAAACCAAGTTAAACTAACAATTGAGGTAAAGTCTGACTCAAGTAGACCCAGTAAAACTAAGTAAAATGAGTAAAACCGAGTAAAGTCGAGTAATACCAAGTAATACCAAGTAAAATCAAGTAATACCAAGTAATATCGACTAATACCAAGTAATATCAAGGGATACTGATTGATATCAAGTAAATACCAGTAAAGATGAATAAAGACGAATAATACCGATTAAAACCAAGTAAAACCGATACCAATAAAGTCCACTAAAACCATTTAAAGCGACATGTAACTATACACTCTAAAGCTTCTCAAGCATGGTTTGGCAAAGTGTAGCTATATACATGTAGTATCGTCTACTTTGACCAAGATCATGTGAGTATACTGGTATACTCACGTGATCGTCATCGAGTAGGCAAGAACTGTATAACTAGTAAATTGTTGAATTTTCAAGCTTGTATTGGCAAAGTAGTTACATGTACTTTGACCCAGAACCAGTATTGACTTTGTTTGAGTGCTGCTTATGCCGAGTTTAGGCAGGACACCAGATACCGGACCTGTACATACAGGAGTGGTGTCTGGGGTCCTCCACCAATACCACCACCCACCCTGTTTACCCAGCGCCCTGCTGCCTTGCTCCAAATGCTAGATAGCCAGTAAAGTAGTTTATTTATTCTAAATAAGTAGTTTACATATGTTGCAATCAAAAGGAGAGGGATATTGATCACGTGAGTGGCTGAGATGCAAATACAAATAAATAGTGAAAATTTATCAACAACATTTTCTTTCAGCTAGTTTTCTTCTGCCACCACCATCATTCCTTTGGTTGAATAGATATGTATGGTCCCTCTATATGTTCCACTTACCTGACATCTTTGCAATCACAGACTACAACAGTAAACAAGGATGCTGTGTCAAAGTGATCACACAAAGGTGTTTTCTTTCTTCATTCAGTCATACTGATCATGTTCTCTCCTAGTACTCTACTTTGAGCCTTGTATTTGGAATCTGGAGGCATTGCAACCAGCTAAGTTGCATTATCCTCAATATTTGTATTCTATTACTAATTTGACATTGACTGCTTATTTAGCCTCTCAGGAATCACACCTGGGGCTGAGGGGCTAAAACAAGCAGTCATTGAGGTCTGGGGGCTTTGGGATCTGGGGGATAACATTAGTCTTGGATGTGGTATATCACTATGTGTTTGGCCACCAAGGAATCACACCTGGGGCCAGGTGGCTAAAACGCGTAGTTATATTCAGATACCTATTGAGATCTGGGGGATCACATTAGTCGTGGATGTGGCATATCACTATGTGTTTGGCCACCAAGGAATCACACCTGGGGCCAGGTGGCTAAAACACGTAGTTATATTCAGATATATGTCATATTCAGATACCTGTTGAGATCTGGGGGCACTGGGATCTGGGGGATCATATTAGTGGTGGATGTGGTATATCACTACGTGTTTGGCCACCAAGGAATCACACCTGGGGCCGGGTGGCTAAAACACATAGTTATATTCAGATATAAGTCATATTCAGATATGTGTTGAGATCTGGGGCCTTACAACCAGCCAAGTCATATCATCCTCTATATTTGTATTATTACTGATTCAACTGATTTTTAGCACTCATATACGCCCATCTATTGTTATCATCATCAACATTCCAACCTCCATGATCGTCGTGTCAGTAAACTCAATCACACTATCTTTTGTAAATATGCTACCTATCATGATGTGTGCCATGTTGCTAATACTGCCGAGTAGATATTCTCATTTGATACTGTTTTGATACAATATTAGTTGTTTATTTTGTGTTGGACTTCTTTTTGTGTGTTGATTATTATCTAGAGAGGAGGTGAAAATCTGAGAGGGCCCCTGGGTTGTCATGGTCTCTCTAGATAATCAACTTTTGGCTTCCTTGCAAATTTGTAACTCATCTCAAATAATTACCAATAGCAGAGCAAATACTGCCTGTTTTGTATGATTATGTAATCCATGTGAAAATATTTGTAACCATGTTCATTTTCGCCTTTGCTGCTTGTCAGCCCACTAATCAACACCAAAAAACTCTTTTGCCAACCAGTTCAACTAGTTCCCCATAGCACAACATGAAGTGGTCATCACAGTACATTACTATACTGAAAGCAAATGTCCCAGAATGGATAAACAACAAGGGTAACAAGGATGGAAGGAGAGATGTGGTGAAACTGGTGTTAAAGGCCATAAAAGAGTATCATGAAGCCCACCTCTCTGAGGAGCGACTGCCGTCAAATTTGGAGATAGTGAGCTGTCTCCATCCATTAAATTGATTCACCAGCTTCACAGAATACCAGAAAATTGCAACTTGGTTCCAAAATAATACCAAGGCTGAAACTGCAGACATAGACCCAGAAAACCACCGCGGTGTCCGTTCTTATGTTCGGACCAAGACTGCAAAAGATGTGGCTACAACAATTTTCAAGGATAGTGTCCATGAAGAAATCAGCCTCCACACAGATGCAGCTTCTGGGTTGAAGGAGTGGCTAGCAAAGTATCCTGCTGCTCTATCGAAGGTATTCAATAACTTGGATGACGACGAAAAAAAAGAATGCAAGAAAACATTGGAAGAATGGAACAAGAATGGACCTGGGGAGGTACGACAACAAGGGTCATTATTTTCATGTTTCTTGACTACACTACACACAAGCTCAACTGTTCTTCAGAAATGCAAAACGACATTTGCAGGCTACTGTCTCAAAATTTGTGCAGGACATTCAGTGCAATATGGGTGTTCATATGCTAGTCTTGACTGGTTATAAAAATAGCGAGGGAAAAATTGTGAAGTCAAAGTAAGTCAAAGTATTTATCCTTGGAGCATCAAGATCCCAACAATGACCATACAGATTTGAGTCGAGTCCAGTTGATGGAGGAGAGTCTTTCACTAAGACTGATGAGGATTGGGATAACGATGTCTGGAAAAAGTGGGGAGAATTTGTTAGGGATCAGACAAGTGAGTAGCCTCCCACTTATAGATTATCAGCCAAAGACCAGGAGGACCAGGAAAACGACAATGGAGACTCGCAAGATGGTTCTGAGACTGGTGGTGCAATGAAAAAGACAGCACAATCAGAGGTATTGATCGACGAGAATGGTTGGCCAATCCTCCCTATTCTAGATGGCCAATCACTTCAAAGGAGAAAGGACATTATATGTTACTATATCACAATGTCCTATCGTGAGTGCCTTGACCTGATAAACATTCCAAATTTAACATCATCATACAGGCAATTTTACTAATAACAAAAGGGCCACTATGCCTTGGAAGGCTTTGCATGATGATCCATCAAAGTATCTCAGCCCAGATTCCTTGCCCTAGTATGACTTTTGTTCTGTCATTGTTTGCGACCACTGTGGCAGTGCACACATCGGACTTTGAAGTATGTCCTTAAAGTTTCGACCACTTCAAGTTGGTTCATCTCTTCAAATTATATCTCTCTTGTCCTGAATTCCAAGCCACTCCATCCACCTCCCTCGCATTGTGCTTTGGGTTACCCAGACACTGGAATCCAACTCCCCTCAGGCTGCTACCCAGACCGGCCTCCACTGTGGCAAATTTTTGGTTTGACTATGTAAGTCATCGCCATCTCGCTCTTCCGAGAAACTCCTTTACTCGAGTCTTGTGCGCTGCACCTGCTCAGCCACTCCACACTGGTTATAGCCCATCTCTCAACCTGCACGATGTCGTCCACCCCTTTCAGTAGTGACTTCACCCGGTTCGTCCTGCCCACCTTACATGCCTTGTACCATCACGCTAACAATGTTCAACATCCATAGGCCTTCGTCCCCGGTTGACCACTCAAACGGCCATGCCCAACTTCTCCATGGCACCATCATTTACTCGCCCAACTGCTCTCACACCGTCGAGCATCCCGGTCCACCTCCAAGCCACAACCTGATGAGGACCATCTTCCAAGAGCTGAACCAGCTCCGCCACTTCCAATCTCCGCGATGGTGGACGACAGCGTTTGGGTACTTGAGTTTTGTACCCCTCCAGCCATCCTTCAAAGGATTCCCCTTCGACTGCGAGGTCCAACCGGCCTTCGTGGGCTATCCTTTTGACCGATTGGCCCACATCCTTCCACTTCAGAAGCACGAAGCCGGATTCTGTTTGAATCCCAACCTCGCGGCAGGATGGTCTCGGCTAGAGCAGCGGTTGATTACCGCCATCAGTTTACTAGTGCAAAATTATAAAGTCCCGGTCATTCGGCCACTGTACCCATCTGCATGGGGGTACATCTACTACAGCCGCCGCCACTGGGAGGTGCAGCAGCACGCGACGATAGCGAGGGACTGGTTTGTGATATTTATGGCTGGCCTCTCATTTCTTCTCGCGGTTGGAAACACTCGCACCCCTTCAAATGTCGAGATCCCCAGCTGGTTCACCCTGTTGGTGGCTCGGGGTTACGACCAGACCTGGCTAGCAGGGATTTACCAGTCCGTCGTTGGCACCTTTTCCGCCTCCGTACCCCGCGTCAGGCTCTTCCTGGACACCATCAACAGGGAGCAGACGCAACCAGATGTGAAGTGGTTTTGCTTCCATCACGTCCCCGTCTGGTACTGTTGGAGGGCAGAAGAGACGGCTCTTGCGCACTCAAGTCCCCATTTTGCATCCCTCACACCCCCACCCCACAAATTGCAAGAGGTGACAATGTTTCTGACCCGCCAGCCATCAACACAGGGTCACCCCTCATGCCCTCAACCTCTTCCTGTAGTCCAGCCTCCCCCCACCACTGCCCCTAACGCCAGCATAGGCCCCCCTCCTTGGGAGGTCTTTTTTGCAAATCGTGAGCCTTTGAAAGCTCGGAAGTTGGCCAGAGAAACCCCAAAGCAACAGGCTGCACGGTTGTCACGGGAGAAAATCCCACCCACAATCTCTGCCCTAGTGTTTGTGTGGACCCAAAGTGAGACCGACCCTTTGCAGTGGAAGCAGGAACCAGTCACAAAACGCATGAGGGAAGAAACACTGGGGGAGTATGGCCAGCACCAGCGATGGTACGATCCCGTCTTTAATGAATGGGACTGCTGCGAGGAGTTCGGGCCTGTGGAGGCAGGTGAAGGAGACAACAACAACGACTACTAGGGACCTAGGGACGAAGAAGCGATATGTGCCAACGAGCACTGCACTCCTTCCCCCAGATCCGCTCAGATGTCTCCATCCCCACCTGCCGTCGTGGATGAACTTCCAATAGATCCCGTGGCAGACCTGTCCGAAGTCATCAAGATTCTCTCCTTGCGCTATGGTTTCCTGCCACCCATACCGACGCCCAACTGAGCAGAGCAACTCAGGCCCCAGGATGTAGAGGCATTCATGCGGTCGCTGGGCTTAGGACGGAAGGTCGATTCCATCTTCTCAACTGGTCTTGGCAAGGTCATGTACGATTTCGTTGAGGCCCTCAGCTCCAACAAGGACCCCCACCCATCGCTGTGGGACTTGAAGAAAGAGAGTCAACAGCCTCTGGAACTGACTTCCTGGATCACCCACATCCACCGTCTTCCGTCTGGCCTTTTCTATTTCGACTTTGGGCGGTCCTCCATGGTTCCATGGAAGATTGCGGTCTTGGGAGCGGCTGATGCCCTCTACATCTGTCGGATGGACGCCACGCACAATGATGTGGACATCGCGTTGCACCTGGTACACCGAGGCATACCATTTCACACACTGCTCCCTGTGAGGCAGGTTCCTCAGTCACTGCCCGACCTCCGGATGCTCCCTATACGATTGCCAGGGTACCAATTCACCAAGCGGGACTTCGACGCTTACCTCCATCTTCGTGCCGAGATACTCAGCGGTCCCGGAGGTCGTGCTGCCCTTCTTCGAGGGGGCATCCTATGGTGCCTGGCTGTGGGCCACATGAGCTTCCACGACGCCTTATGCGGCCCCTCCGCATGGACGCTTTCGCGAAGAGGCGGGTTTTCTGTGGAGGATCTGAGGTTGCAGGAAATTTTTGTTGACAATAGCTTGAACCTGCTGGATGAGCAACTGCTCTGTGGAGCATACCTCGTGTACACAGGTAAGCTTCTTCTATTTATCGTCTGCTTTCGCCGTTGGGTTTCTGATCACAGCCCGTTCAGGCCATGGCAACCAGACTGCCACTATGTCTTACTTTGCCCTCCCATCCACCTATGATGCCAGCGGCGAAAATTACGGTATCTGGACAGAGTGAGCTGAAGAAGAATACAAGAAATGGGAGGTGGCCATTCAAAACAGGGCCCAGCCCCATCCTCAGGGTCAATGGCGGGATTTCTTGAGGGGACACAAGAAAGCACGGCAGCTGAAGGCTTCAATGTCCTCTTTGGCAGTCCAGTTCCTGAACAAGGTCAAGGATGGACAACTATAAGTCGAGGACCTTTCCCAGTCTTCATCGTCATGAGATTGCTACTTATGAATTACAATGCTTTGTCAGAATGTCCTCAATTTCCTGATGAAATTCATGGGAAATTCTGGACAAATTGTCGTAAGTCTTGCTTGAGGTGAGCAAATGTGAACATATTTTTTGCTCGGATGACAAAGATTGCACTTTCAACGGGCTTTGACTACTTATGATTTATTCCGCAAACGGCTTCCTTAGCATGAGCAAACAAAGTAAAGTGCATTGGGTTATAAAATTTCAAAAAATTAAATATGTGCATTTCTTTGTCAGCCCGCCTGGGCCTCGGTAGACCCATATTATGGCATATTATGGCATATGAGAGGGATCAGCTACAAATAATGTGTTAAGCGAGCCATGTGATCTGAATTGCCGTTCCTCCCTCTGGATGATGACAAATTCCTAGCCATGGAGGAAATGTATGGTGAGAGGGATGCTTAGGTGGACTATCTACTTGTAGTAATTATGTTCAGCTCATACTGCGAGGTTGGGTACCTCATAATAATGGCCTATAATCCATGGCCAAGGCTCTTCAAGCCTGGTGAAATTTGATCATATTTGGGTATGATAATAGCATGTAGCCCATCTCATACGTACCTTAGTGGTGCAGCATCCTGACTCGTCAGCAGCCAGAATATCTTATATTGAGTTAGGATTCTGTTTCTGTTTCAAACTCACCTTCGTTTTTCGTTTTGGGTTTTAGTTTCAGCTTTTTTGATTGTAAAGTCAGCCATGTACAACGTTACTAGCTTGTCGTGTTTTCGTCCCTTCGCAAAGAATTTCCGACTGTAGTGTCCGCGAAGTGGGTGGTGTTTACCCACAATCACAAATGTAGTCCGAGTTAGAGAATATGACCCTCCAAGATGGCATAGGTTCAATGCCGCAAACGTCCCAATATGATAGTCCGTATGTACGGCGCACGTGATCCTGTGACGTGACTGGGATTGCACCGCTAGTATTGGCTGAACGAATTCGTTGAATTTGTTGAGGACATAAGGGCATGGGAGATATAAAACTATATGAATAATACAATGCCAGAGATAAAAAAATACGGACTTTTCACCCAGATACTACTGGTAATAATATACTACTATTAATAAAAAACTATCCGAGTCTGAGTCCTCGGTCGTCACGTCTCGTCCATCATGCTGTCCTCAACGTGTATCAGATTCTGCCCACGGCCTGCTCTGCGTCCCCGCCATCGTCCCTTTGCACGTTGCGCTTTCAGCTTTGGTTGGCCCACCTCAGACTCTTGCACAGGTGCCAGTGAGACCTGTGAACCCATGGAACCGGTGGGCACTGGCTCCTCCCGTCTGATCCTTTTCCGTTGGACGGGTGACGGTGACTCTGATGGCATGCGTTTCCGATTCAGAGCCGCTGTCAGTGCAGACTGATTTGGATCAGACGCCCGAGGCGGGTCAACACTTGGCGCGGATATGTCCAACCTGAGAACCTGTTTGTCAAGTCATACCATTGCCGCATCGCTGGTCCCAGCGTCAAGGTTAACGGCGGCTCCAGCTTGAGGAGATGGAGAGGAAGCATCCCTAGCAGCCCTGGCATCTGAGGAGTCACCCCACGACAGTGTATCATCCTCGACGACATGGGAATGAGGGACTTTTGGGAGAGGGGGGTCGGCTTGCATAGTGGCGGCCAAGAGGGGGGAGCCAGTTGGTGGCAGTGGGGTACTCAAGGGTGGGTAGGGGGTGTGTGTGAGCGGACCAGCTTGTGTAACAGTGCCGGTCGGGGGGGCGCTGGGCTGAGTGGCGGTGGGGGTGAAAGGGCCCGCAGCCTGAGGCGTGGGTGTCATGACATGACTTTTACCCCTATCTAGTTTCCTTTTTCGAACATTCTTTCGTCCTATTTCGGACATTTACACAACCTTTAAACAATTGCCACATGAACATTCTTTTATTATATCTTCTTTGATCACAAGGCACAACAACTGCATTCCGCTCCGGACTCGGCCTGCCACATGGGAACTCCACCAATCTATTTCCATCCGCAACCAATCGGGTTTTGTTCTAATCCCCATTTGGACTAATGATGACAAGGCACACCATTCCCAACTCGCTTCTGGATTCTGGACCCACAAACGATTGATCACACTTCTATTGATCGATCACCAGATAAACCTGACAGCCGCCAATCATTATTTCGGTCCATAGCCTTGCCCATAGCCTTGCCCATAGCCTTTCGATCGCAAGGCTATCCCACTATCCTGGTCCACAAACATGCACCAACCTCATGCCCAATGATCACCTTTATTTAGTATATTCCTTTCTTCACATTTCCTTTCTCTCTTGTGCTATGCACATTATCACCTGACGATTGCCTGCAAGCACAGGGCGTCCGATTCATGTCCGAATGTAGTAGTACACAGCCACTGTACCATTAGTGTATATATTGCAATAAACGAGTAACAGACTCTCCAGTCTGTTATCTCAGGATTACCACCAATAATCTTTGTGGCATCTAAGTCATAGCTTTCTGGCGACCTCTCTCCTCTCTCTTCCCTCTTATCCTCCTCCTCTAACCTTTTGCTTCATCCTCTGATCTTGTATCTGTACAGGATAACCGGTACTTTGTTGTATTTGGTGTCGCCCTGACAGCGGGGGACGGAGAGACAGCGTCCCTGGGGACCCTGGCATCCGAGGGGCCATCACCACACAACAGTGCATCGTCCTCGGTGACTTTGGACAGAGGGGGGTCGGTTTGCTGAGTGACGGACAGAGATGTGGCAGCAGAGAGGGTGTCCACCAAGAAGGGACCATCAACTTGGGGGACAGGGGCAGTCGATGGAGGTTGGGGGGGGGTGACAAGAGAGCCGGACATCTCATATATGTTGCAATCGTCGGGGTTGGGGAGCTCATGGTTCGTAAAAGGAGCCATGCTACCGATGATTGGTGGCTCCTCCGGGAGTGGAGTTGGTGCCTTCTGGCCCAGCTCCCTGCGCCTGGGACTTTTCTCATAATAGACCCAGTGAGAGGGCCTCGTCAGGATACGCTTCCCTTCCACCGTGGCCATCTGATAATATGTCCACCTAGGTGCTGGCACACCAAACTTGCGTGCATTGGGTTGCATCCCCATAGGATGCGTGAGGTCTTCGTTGGTGAAGATACAGCGACAGTTTTCGCGATCGTGCCACGAGTAGTCATAATCCCCTCTGAGTCTCGATTTCTAGAACACGATGTTAGTTTCTACTGGTGTGATGTAATAACAGGAGACAGTTATCTTTGAACCCTCAACGAGATACGGCGTATTATCTGTTCCCGATTCTTCATAGAAATTTGTCCAAGACCCTCTGCCAACCCCAATGATGACCGGGGGTCGGACCCAGGGCACTCGGTCTGGTGCAATCAGGACCATGTCGAGTGGGCAGGCAGCGGGGAGAGGACGTTCCACCACAGTCGATCTGCTCGCACTCGTCGATGGCCCGCCGGGAGGAATTACGGGATCAGGAAGAACTGTGGGCGGTCCGCCTGCACTTGATGAAGACAGCTTGCTAGAAGCAAGCAATCTCACCGCTGGCCCTATGTACCAGCCAGCACGACGGTCCCAATATTGAGCCCAGGATGACGAGAGGATACGCTGCTTGTTGAATGGTGGGTGTTCTTTTGCAGAGAAGGAGTCGTCGAAATGGGGGGCAAGGGGAGACTTGCCTTGCTGGGCACGCAGGTCGTACCAGCTAGCTTGTTCGAACAATGTTCCGGATGTGAAAGAAGGTGCTGTGAGACGTGGGACATTACAGTTGTCGAAGACGTCCCTTGATCGCCCTCTAGGAAAGTTGGTGCCAGGTTTGTAGTCATGCACTATGAAACAGGGGACTCGCGCACGAACGAGAAGCCAAAGGGCCATCTCCTCATCCATCCTGTTCAGCCAGACGCCTATGAGTCGATCGTCAGCTGGAGGGATGGCTGTCTTGCGCAATTGTTGGAGGTCAGGGGGCCAAAATTCCACCATTTTCTCCGCCATTGCGATCCATGCTGCCTTGCTCTTGAGCCCCCTCTGGATATATGTGGCCCAATCGATGGCATACTCAAACATGACAACCTTGCGTAGATGGTCGACATCCGACGGTGTGGGGAAAGTGGGGACGTCGTCTTCATATCCTATCCTCGCATCGACTTCGGATAGCTTCAAGAGCTCCTTGATCCTGTTGTCGAGTCATGAGGAAAGCGCAGCGACCTCTTGTATGAATGGTTCCACAATGAACCCCCTACATGCATCTGACTGTCCACGTGGATCGGAAAGCGGGTAAAATCTCCAGACTCGGTAGATTGGGATGGAGTCAACACAATCAAGGTCTGGGAGACGGATGAAAGCGAGCCAAGGCCGATCCGGCTTATAGTGCTGAGGGGAGACGGTCAGGTCGAACATGCCTAGATGCCCATCGAAGCGCCTCTGGTGGGGATCGGAGTGCGGTTCCAAGGTGTACTTGTTTTCAAGCATGACCCCAGGGTAAAATGGCATCCGGATCGAATTGGGGGACCAGAGCTCCCACTGGCGAAAGTCACTACCACTTCACATTTCCACATCGCACCCGACATACCTCGAAAATGGGGGCAGTGTAAAGTGGAAGGAGTCGTCCATCGGCGGCATACGATCATAACCACGAAAAGACTGCAAACATGGGAGGCGATAGAAGGTTGATTCATTTGTAACAGTCAGAGGCATGACATGTGAGAGGGAGCAGAAGGCATCAACAGCTGCAAATAACGCACCGTGAACCTAATATGTGGTGGGAGAAAGAAAGAAAGTGTCAACAGCTGCGAATAACGCGCCGTGAACCTAATATGTGGTGGGAGAAAGAAAGAAAGTGTCAACAGCTGCGAATAACGCGCTGCGAGCCTCAGGTGTGTGGTGAGAGAAGGAAAGTGTCGACAGCTGCAAAACTAAAAACAAGTAAGAATATGTAATTGTCAAAAATAAACAGTAACAGTTTGTCAAAAATACACACCAGTCACCCAACAGCTGGGAGTAACGCATTGCGAGCCTGCTGTCGGGGGAGAGAAGATGAGTGTCAACAGCTGCATATAACGCGCTGTGAGCTTGGTGTGTGTGAGAGAGAACGGAGAACTTGAAGAAGGTGTCAACAGCTGCAAATAACTTGAACACGCTGTGAGACTGATGATGTGTGTGTGAGATAAGAGAAGGCAAGCGTCAACAACCTGAGACTCGGACGTGGTGAGAGAAGGAAAGAAAGCCTCAACAGCTGCAGATAACGCACTGCGAGTGCAAACTCAGCCTGGCTGCCACTGCCAGACTCACTGGCACCACAACATAATAGGCTGACTTCTGAAGTCAGAACAAAACACATGGCTCACTAAATGATGCGTAGACAATGTACCAAATTGAGAGTAGTAAAGCTGATACATTGTTGCCGCCACCAGTTACAACATCCTCTGAGTCCTCAGGTTTTTGTTGTATTATAGATATGACATAGGGTGCGTGCTTTTTCCATTACTTAGAAGGTTCTGTGCTCTATTGAGATGAGAGTGTAGGGATGGCAGAGATATCCTGACCAAGTGTAATGTAAGTAAGAACTGTTTCGTATAAATCGCAAGTACTGTTAATAATAATCCGATGATCGGACAGTTCCCAAACTCAAGTAGCATCCACGTTTCTACATCTGAAGTTCCTCATCCCTCAGATACCACACACCTGCCACAGACTTCTGGATAGGGTCGCCCGCGAACCAGACCAGGCCATTTGGTTGCTGTAAACGCAACTCATGTTTGCATTTCGAGCAGCAGAGGAGTATGGCGTTGTCGACAAATTTGGCCTTCCATGGTTGAAGGATGTGGCAATTGCTGCATTGCTGCAGCTGTGCCATTCCCCACGGGCTATGGACGGGGTGCGCCCAGATGTGGGTGTGAGCCAGGCTGTCGCTGAAAAGCAAAATGTTCGTGTGGGACCCCAATTCGACCTCTTGAGGCAAAACCATCTGGATGGCCTGAGGGAGAGGTTTTCGTTGCAGGAGAAACTGCTCGAACGTCTTGATCAAGAATGGCGACAGCAAGTAGGTGAGGAAGTGATTCACGTCGAAGGCTACAATGGCCCGAAATATATTCCTGTGAACCATAAGGTAAGTGGGTATTCATCCCGGCAGTCCAGAGACTCACGACTTTGCGATTTGGAAAACGAGAGTTCTAGACTCCTCATTCACTACTACTGCCCTGCATGCCTGCAAAATCAAGGTTGAGTTGAGCTGCCGCGTCCAGTTGGTGAATGTAGACAGGAAAACATATTTAAAAAACTGAAATGCTAGGCATTAATGCAGGCTCGAAAGCAGAAGGGGGGATGTACTTGCGTTGTCGACGGTGGCAGAGAGTCCCAGGCTATGATGGAGGTCGCCGGTGTTGGGATCTGAGTGCGTCATCAGGAAGACTAGAACTCGTGAGACGCCCCTCCTAGTGCACGATATACTTAAAAAAGGCAGTCAGGCAAGAGGAAATTGACTTACTCTTGTAAATCCTGGACAATCCTTCGCATCGTGGTCTCATGATCAGCAGCAGGGTCACCTGGGCGCGCAAAATTGAAGGGAATGTCATGGAAATACAGCTCGGATGAGCCTCCGGCAGGATAAAAACTTTGCAGGTGGGCGTGGACGATGGCTGCCAGGCTGCCAGAGACTGGGATATTGTTGGCATGAACTGCAAGGATGGCGATGGAGCTGCTTTTGAGGGGTGCGAAGAAGTGCTGGGCATGGAGTGGGTGAACGACCAAGGGGTTGTTCCCGGTGGGCTTGCCATCTTTGGTTGTGAAGCCCTGAGTAAGTATTGTAAGAATCTATTACGGCCCAAAGAGTCAGGTCCACTTACTATGTATGGAGTAGACGCCTGTGAGAACATCAGTCCAATGTATGGAAAAGGAGAGAATGACCTTACATGACAAGTGCTGCACGCACACGCTGCCTTGGAGGCTGCAACATCGTTTTTCAGATGGCATGGAAGGCAAGTAAATATCATGTCTGAAACCTGTGACATGAGATCGGCAGGGACGGCCACACAAAGATTGCAGATGGCGTGAATGCACTGATCACACTGGATCAATGTGCCGCCATTGCTGCATCCAGAGCACCACTGGGACGTGTTGCATCAGCTATGACAGACTATCAGGAGCAATGTGCTCACCATTGAACTTGGACCGACGGGTGGCCCAGGCGCCGGACCGACCAAGCCGCCCGCATCTGCTTTAGGGCTGGAAGGAGGACTGGACAACGGACTTGAAGGAGGGGGTGTGGACAGGGCTGTGATCCGGGTGCGTGAGGGCAGAGGATTCAAAAGCTGATGCTTGGCATTGCCAAGTGGGTGATGCGAGGCCATGGCCCCGACACATTTCTAGCGGTGGCTCTTGTTCTGGCCATAGACGTGAGGGGTGGCAGGGGTGAAGTTGTGGGACTGGGAGGTCCAAATGAAGGTAAGTGGTTGACTAGCACACAAAGGACAATTTGTCAGGGTAACCCTGGGCAGATGGGGGAAGTTGCGATGACGGTAGTGGAATCAAATTGATGAAGTCCAGTTGTGGGCAGGTCACATGACAAAACAAATACAAACAAGTTAAACCTTGCATCAT
>QLPF01001823.1:0-68565 GCA_003314045.1 Hygrophorus pudorinus
TGGATATTGATGAATGAGACCATGAATACCCATAACGTCAATATGCTCACACTGCGAATGAGAGACAAAGCATCGAGCCTCAGGCCTCGCATGGCGCTTTTACCGAGGGTGCTCAAAACAATGTTATCCCTTTTCCCCTTCGGATCATCACCTCCAGAGTCTACAACAAAGAAGGGGCCGATGGCGATATACACTGCTTGAATAATGATCGAGTCAGACATTGCGACCGTCTCCGCACAGACGAGATTATTGATGCGCGGTAGGACGGCGGATAGGGCTTGAAATGTTTCATTCAGTTGACGGCGATGATCTCGAGACGTAGGAGAATTAGCTTTGATTAGATGGCGTAAGACTATGTTCGCCGTGACATTTGCCTCAGCCGAAGCCTCAACGAATGGATAGACGACCTTGGTGAGCTGGTTCTTGATCGTATTAAGACATGCAGTTATGAGCTCTTCGGAATAGAGCTACATGTAATATTAGAGGCCAAAAAGAAGCCTAATAATATAAACCAGGAGCTGACCTGTTTTGTTAATCTGTCACTTCCAAATAAGGCAATACAACAATCGGCCGCCAGAATGCTGTCTCTTGCCACATCCAGAGTTCTCGTGAGCTTCTCAAAATCCATAATGGTCAATTCCGATGCTTGCGCGTTTTGGTCTGCGCCATCTACCCCACCTTCGTCATCGCTTCTGGGTGATTGCGAATTTGCTCGTGGATTATCTTCCTTCTTCCCTCTACGAGGCTTCTTGGTATCAGTGGGCTTCCGAGGAGATGCGGTCTTGTCTCTGTTTGTGGATGATATTACGAAAAGATCTAGATCTTCTCCAGCTTTAACACTCCGATCAAGCATTTTCAGCACTCTGGAAAGAGTCGAGGTATCGACTTCTGCCATTCTACCTTTGCCCCGAGGTGTACCTGCAGCGCCTGCGGCTCCATCGCGTGCAGACAGTCTGAGGCGCTTGGTAGGACGAGCAACCTGACCGATGTATTTGGTCAGTTTTCGAACCATATTGGGATGGACCATTGGGCGAGTGCAGTCAATTGTCAAAGGCGAAAAGAACTCTGAAGGCAGGTGGTCAAGTTCAATATCGGGCGGAAGCGCGTCTTCGGCTTCAAATATATCCTCAAGCAATGCCACGAGTTTCTCCAACGGCGCTGCATATAATGTCAGGTTTGTTTGTCATATCATGTACCTGTGAACATACCGCGTTCGTCTCTACCGCCGGTCCTTCTTGAAGACGACTTGATAGTATCACTGAAGTTTCTGCCCCGCGTCGGGCTGTAAGCTTCGTCGTCCTCTGACCCGTAGCCCCCAAGGTCATCCGGTGTACCAGTCTGCACCTGTCGTTTCTCAGACACCCTCAGGTGTTTTTGCTGCTGAGACGATGGAGTTAACCAAGGCGCGGGGGGGACTTCAATGTAATCCATAGTGAGAGTCTTCTTAGGTTTAGACATCGACGTAGTCGGAGTGGTTGGCGATGCTAAAGACCGGGGCGTCCGGGAAAGTGTTACCTGAGTTCGTTTCACGGATGGGGAATCAATTTGAACGACAGGTTTTCGTTTACGTGGCGTTACGGCTACAAACATTGTCGATGTAGAGGGCTTTAGAGAAAGTGGATCAGGACTGTCTTGAGTCATTAATGCTGCTTCCGTGACCGGGGTCTGACATCTGGCCGGTGGTTCATGCACGACTGGGGTCTGAGGCATACCATCATTATGCCCCAGGATGATTACGCCTTGAGCTTTGTCTGCTAAAAATTTATCAAAGAAGCCTGCCGATTGTTCAGGCCGATACGTGGTTCTGGTTGATTGCGAACTTGGATCCCCAAGCGCGAACGCAAGAGATGACGAGGAATTCGAAATTCCTGGGGGAGGGGGAGTAGGATATGGTGCAGATGGGGCAGTGCGTTGAAAAAGAGACTGCGCAAAAGCATTGGTCTGATAACTGGACGACTGAGCCGAAAAGAGAGAAGGCGCCGGATATCGAGAATACGATCTAAGAGTCGGATTCGGATCAACTCACAAAAATTTCCAGAAGAACACGCACCGTTCTGCTTGCCCTCCGACCAGCCTCACAGCATCATCTCGAGTGCTCTGCCAATACTCCATGCTGCTGACATGTGCCGGATTCTGGTGCGGCGCAATGAGATAATTTATTTCATTGGCATACTCTGTATACGGCGGCGGGTTCCCTTGAGGGTCCGAAGAGCCTTGAAGACTGTAATAATCAGGCTGAGCAAAAGAGGGGGCAGCAGCACCAATGGACAAGTTGCTCAGGTGTCTTGCCACTACAAAAGATTGATTATAAAATGCACGGATAATCATAACGACATACCATGAGTGGAAGGCGTTGCAGATGCCATAGGGTACACAGCCAGTAACCTATGAGAGTCTTGGACGGAATCTGCAGCGACTCTTCCAAGGGGTGGATCAGGAGAATGTTGAGCAGGTGGTCGATAGCCAAAGTGAGTCTGGGGGTACCAGTTATTTCCATCCATTACGACAGTTACAGTTACAGTTACGGAAAGTTATTCACTGGCAAGGCATAAGTAAGTTATAAGTATATGGGCCTGGTGTCTAGTATACTGTCACGTCTGTCACAAATAATTCATAAATAAATAAACCCGAGCTCGTTTGCCAGCATTTCTTCCACCAGGCGAAATGATTTACTAAATTGACGGCCGTGAATTTTGCTAGTTGATTCGGGCACTGTATTACATGTAATATTGTAGTGGTTTATATGCTATCTGTATGCGTATTTCTTAAGCCTGAGGTTTTCTAACAATGCCATCAACGAAGACTGCGGGCCCTTTGGGCATGCTGCCTATCACACCTTTCGCGGGGTCATCAAGAATTGGCTCATCTTCAAATTTCCTTATGTTTTAACAAATCAATGTTTCTTCCGCGCCAGAAGAGTAGAGTTCATACCATTCCAACTCTCCTCCGTAAATCTTTGGAAGGTTGTTACTATCGATCATAGAACGAAGTGCTGAACCTGGATCCTTGCCTAAGACGTGGATCTTCTTTCGAGTACCTTCATCAAACCAGTTGCTGATCCAACCCCAAACGGTGGGGAAAAATGACGGGGAATTGACTACCGCGATAGTATGAAGTGTTTCCGGGTAGTTGGCTGTAGCGAGAGTCGACGCTTGCTGCAAATGATTCCGTAATGACCACATAGAAACGAGATTAACGCCTTGCAGGTCAATGATGGAGGTGGTCGAACTTATCGAAGAAGGGGAGGTCGTATGAGGGAGATGGGTGCACAACGGCATGATAAAATTGGTCATTATCTCGTACAGAGCAATTCTGAGGTCATTGGTAAGTATGGAAACTGCCGTCCGATGGTAATCAGACGGTATTCACATTCTTTGGTATCTTCGCTCTTGGGGAACCCCATCCAATTCCTTCTGTAGCGGTCCAGCAAGCGATGCCAGACGATATACATAAACTGGTCGGCCATCTCTGTCTCGACGCCCTGTCCATCGCGGATAAAACCGCTTGGAGGCCTCGAACTCAACCGGGTCGAATGTCGCAAACAAGTTGTCCACATTGCGCTTCTGCCGCCAAGCTTCAGTGTCCGAAAACTGCTCTTCAGCCTTCTCTGGGTTGTATCGTCTTGCACGTAGAAATCGCCTTGGACCTTCATAAGTCATTTTGGACCCACACAGAGATGAAGAGCGCACAGCAGTGTAGGTTCATCGTGAGAAGCGCTCTGGTCACTTGTTGCAGGCCGGTATAAATTTCTCTTGGTTAAGTTCGCTTTAAAAGTAGAAAGGGACTCTTGCTGCGCAGCTGTGAGATGTTCTGGCTTGCCAGTCCAAACATCAGAGTTGCTGTTGTTGCCCGCGACAGGTGTATCGCCCATGGATGGCAATCACCTGACCATGATTTTCAGGACATCGTACTAAATACTAGTAGGATCAGGCCCACGCGGTGCCAGGATTCACCACCCCAATCTTCCTCCAAATGTCCTTCGCATATTCCTTCTCCGTTTTCCCCAAGAACAGCCACACTGTGTTAAACCGGGGAATATTCGCCAACGCCTTCATGTACTCCCCGGCTTGACATTTGATACCCACGTCACCCTGACTTTCATCCAGGATAGCTCGAAAGGTTTCAAGTAGCGACACCAAAAGCGACGGCTCAAGGGACATCTGGAACATGGGCGGTAAACTAGACGGGGGGATTTTCTAGAAACATATCGTCAAGCAGGGTTCAGTAATAACGATAAATTTGACTTTATTTACCGAAACCAGCAACCACCGTTCCTTCGCAGACGATAATGTCTCCCAGGCCCTCGTAAAATTAAACAGAGTCATAGGGGGCTTAGCAGACGACAAGCCATTTGTGGCTGGTTGAAATGCGTCTGTCTTCGCCTTTTGCACCGGTATCGACGGCGGTGCTGCGCTGCCAACATCTCCGGCACCAAAAATGGTGTGATTCCCAGACTGGCGAAAAATTCCACCGCCTGCCCGACTTGGTCTAGCACTCTCACGGGCTTCTTTGGCACCTTTGTACGTAGAAGTTGCCGGGGATGGCATCGATGTGGCGGCAGTAGGTGCAGATGAAGTTTGGCTAGTGGCCTGAGGCGAATTCAGTGGACGAGAAGATACGGGCTTCAGCAGATCAGTATTTTTGGAGGCCGAATTTGCCTTCGTTTCTTCGGCCCTGAGCTTATTCGTTGGTGCTAAGTTCGCTAAGTTGGAGTTGAAGTTCGCCGGCTCCACTATGTTGATAGGGATCCGTCGACGGTTCGGGAGTACCCCAACAGACGATGTACTCGGATGCGACGGTTCGGCGACAATATCAGATATCTATGAAGCCACATCGTTACTATGCACAAACCAGAAAGCAGAAAGGAGTCCTTACAATGCGAGG
The DNA here is from genome assembly GCA_003314045.1 of Hygrophorus pudorinus. Classification (NCBI taxonomy): domain Eukaryota; kingdom Fungi; phylum Basidiomycota; class Agaricomycetes; order Agaricales; family Hygrophoraceae; genus Hygrophorus; species Hygrophorus pudorinus. The sequence goes on from QLPF01001823.1 coordinate 4,885, forward strand.
TTTAAGCCGTTCCAGACGTTCCCTCAAGGCCTGCATCTCGATTTGAATAGATTCATTAGCTGGTTCCAGCTTCAGAGCTTCCTTGTAGTCTGGGTCAGTGATGCAACTATCAGCACACGCCTCTCCCCAACGACGACAACTCACCGTCCTGGGCTTCTGAAAGTTGATCCATGCCTACTTTTGCTTGAGCGCGCCTGAATAGAGCCTTCACACTGGACGGGTCCAACGTGAGGACCGTCGAACAATCCCTTGCTGCATCGTCGTATCTGAGAAAGCAAGTTGAGGCGCAACGAATAACGACACCTGTCAGTGGTTCAAACGTACTTGCCTAGTTTAAGATACGCTGCGGCGCGATTCAATGGAAAAGTAGGCTCGTTACGGTCTGCAAGGATTGCGGTCGTATAGTGGCCTATTGCCACAGGATAATCTCCAGCCTTGAAAGCAGCGTTGCCCTGTTGCTAGTTTAATGATTAATTCCGTTACATACCAGGATGCCTCGCCTTTTCTTTCGCTGCTTGAGTCTTGACTGATGCCATTCAAGTTATGTAGGCGAAATGATAAACAAATAAAATTCAATGCCAGTTGTATACTATGTATATTCCACTTATTGATTACAAGGCCCAAAAAAAAACCTCTAAACAGCGTTCTCAGTCATCTAGCTCCTCCGAAAGTGTGAGTCTATCGTAACAAAGTTTGGCAACTGCTCTCCCGTCGATAGGTATGGAATTGCCCTGAAAGCCTTCAGGGTACCTGACGTCTGGGACCTGAGGGCTCGTGAAAGAACTATTTATGCTCATCAATCGCTGCATAAGAAAACGACAGAAAAAGTGTTCACCTAGAATTCCAGAACCCGTAATGGACCATTCCCAGAGCACGAGTCGTGTATTCGTAGTCGCGCGCAAAGCCCCCTGGAAAGAAGAACTCCATAACAGTGGACCGTGGTGAGGGTTTCATCCACACGAGGGAAGTGAGACCATTTCCATGCACGCCCATCATGATCTACCATTGCTAAGACGCTCTCTCAGCCATAAAAAGAATACGCTACTCACCGTAGTTCTCGCCGCCAATTGCAGCTGCTCTATTCTTGATAGTTTGTCCATACTCACAACATTAACCTCGTAACCATACTCGTCCCTCAACTTATACAATTCTTCCACCAACCTATCATGATCTTCCTGGATCAACATTCTCCTCCCCCAACCCTGTCTTGAAATATATGTAATCACTGGATTATCAGTAGTTCCCTTCCCGACCGTGCCATTCAACCCTGAAAACTCAATAACATTGCTGCGTATCGTGCTCCACCAATTAGCGCTCCCGGGTAATGCAAATGGCTCCGACGCAGTACGTTGTGTGCGATGGTAATTGAACCCGTTCATTGCAGCTGCGCGGTCTGCGAAAACGACGCGGTCAAAGACGAACGGTCGAGCCATAAGAGAGCGGTCTTTCCAGTCATCAGAGAACTCAAAAGTGACGGATGGGAAAGAGCTGTGTAAGACCCATTCGTTCATGGAAGCATAGTCACGCCAATGGTCGGAGTCGAGGTGCGCAAAGACTATACGGCGGGGTGGTGGGAGAGTGGTATTTCCCGTGGAAGAGATCTGCGGATCCAGAGAGGAATAAGTGCGCCAGAAACCGAACCAGAGTTCCGCAGACCAATGATAGTAATGTGTGATGCTATCAGTAGGTTAGATATGACTATGAAAAGAAAAGGGTTCGACCTACAATTGAGGGGGATCGTTTACGAGGAACTATGGAAGGCTTAGCCTGGATGAGAAGGACTAGCATCAGGGACTACTCACAGAGACTCCGCCCATGATATTCGCCCCAGTTCCAAAGAGTTTATTTGCCTCCCTCGTGCCGATAATACGCATGTCCTCGTCGGTGGGGATACGAGAATCCTCTGCAACCTTTCCATTCTCGATTGGCAGAGCAGCGGAAGTCATCATGCTCCTCTCTGGGATTTTATTAGGCTCGTCTGACACCAGAAAAATAGTGCCGTTGAGCATGTACATGTTGTCAAAAATTGACCACCCTGTAATAAGATCTTAAATTAATGCACAAGAAGTTCAATCATATGAGGGTATCACCTGGAACGTGGGCAAGAACTTTAGTTTCTGGAACCGGTGCCGACCCCCACGACAGATGTGTTCTAAAAGTTTTCAAGACAGCGCCTCCTGAGGGATGTACGACGTTTTCATTTGGAGGGGCCGGCACACGACGAACGTTGAGGTCAAAATGGGTTCCTGGAAATAAATAAACCAATGTGACCAGGAAAACCACGACGAGAAGGATTTCTCGTCGAGTCGGAGCGGGCATGGTCATTGCTGGAAGATCTTGAATTATTTTATTTATATTTATTACACGTACCACAGCCAGCAGGTGAGTCGGTGGCGACTCGGACATGTCCCTAACGTCTCTCAGTCGTCACGTCCCAACCACCGCTCATCATCCCCAGTTACTTCATTCGCTTCATGAACAGAACAATTCTGTCCTTTGTCTGGCTTCGGACGCAAACCAAATTTTCAGTGGAAGCCAATGCGAAGATATCGCTGTCAGTCTTTATATATCGGTTCCAATGCAATTAACTACTAAAACATAGCGTTTAGGTATGGTCTAAGACAACATTTACCCTGGTAAAGATGCTGAAAGGTCACACGGGAAGTGTCCTTGCTTTAGAATGTGCAGATGAAAAAAATTGGTTGTTTAGTTCATCAGGTGAGCATCTCTGAAATCGACACAGCTGCTTTTAACATCTGAGCTCTAGGCGATAGCACCATCAGAGTATATATATTTTTTGAATATTATATTGGTTCTTTTATGATTGCTCTCATAGATCTGGTCTACCCTTTCTCTTGCCCCAATATATGTCCTGAACCCATATCTCGATACCGGTTCGGGTGACCTGTTCTCCGTTTTGTGGAGCCCCACTCTTCAAACTATATATATCGGTTGTCAAAATACATCTCTGCAATGGTTTGACTTTCGCCGGAAACCAGTCGCTACACCAGATCCCGGTTCTGGTGCCTCCACCCCGAACAATCCTTCTAGGAAGGCTCATAAATTCTTTGATAGCTATCCACAGTACGAACACCGCGCCGCAGATATTTACGCCAATAATGGAACCGCTACGTCGTTCTCAAACTCTTCGGAAGGGGGCACTTTGTCACCACCAGAAGTTCTCCACATACCCGCGACGAACGTCATTGACTCAGCCCATTACGGATATGTTTATTGCATGGCGCTCCTTCCGTCCACAGCGGCAGGCTCGGATGATCCACCTACACCACGAGAAGATCGAAACGTGCAGCTTGTCACGGGAAGTGGAGATGAATCAGTCAAGGTAATAGTCATGTTATTGATATGTTATCTACCTCACTTCACGCGTGCCATGGTATGCTAGTTATGGGACTGTACGACCTCCGGGTTGTCTTTGTTGCATACCTTCCAATGTTGTCACGGAGCCGTGCTATCTCTTGTTGTTCGCGGCGATACTATCTATGCTGGCTGCCAAGACGGCTATGTCAAAGTCTGGGATCTTGAGACAAAAACTCTCGTAAGAACAATTATCGTGCAGGAGGTACGCAATGGTCGTTTGGGGAGTCGTACCTGAACAATGGTTTCATCTTCATCTGCAGAACGTAGATATATTATCACTTTCGATGATGCACACGGACCTATTCACTTGCTCCGCTAATGGCCAAGTGCAGGTAGTCGTTTCCTTCCTCCCTTTGGCTCGTTCTTGACATGTTCGTCCAGCGTTGGTCTGCCTCGTTTGACTGCACGGCCTCGTGGTCTGCACACAATGACGGTATCGTCCTCTCCTCCATTATTACACGCGCAAACGAGACGGATGGTTTCCGCCTCGTCACGGGTGGAAATGATGACTACATCAAGGTGTGTGGTTTCTGGTCATATTTCTACACATTCGTATCAGAGCAAACTCTAGGTATGGGATATAGTCCCCCCTCAATCACGCAACACTCCGGAATTCAACGAAACAGGAGCTGTGGCGGGTTCAACTGGTTGTTACCTCCCAATTCAAGTGTTTCAGGCTTGATGTAACGCGGAATTGTCTAGATGTCATGTTATTCGCGCTGTCTAAATTCATCACTATCCCCAGCGTTAGCAGTAGTCCGTCCAACCGCGAAGACTGTCGCCAAGCTGCTATCTGGCTCAAGAAGTGCCTGAGCCAACTGGGAGCGCAGTCTACACTGGTATGCATAGGTTTTATCGCTACCCACTCTGTTCTCTGCTTTATCTTCTTAGCTGCCAACAGGCGAAGGCACCAACCCTTTGGTTTTAGCCACTTTCAGAGGTACGGAAGACAAGAGTCCTAAGCCACGGGTGTTATTCTACGGGTAGGTTCAATAAAATAAAATAACTCTACACGCCCTTTTTCTTATCTAACGTATCACAGTCATTACGACGTCATTCCCGCCCCGGATGAAGGTTGGATGTTTGACCCCTTCACCCTTACAGGACAGAATGGTTATCTCTACGGACGCGGTGCGACAGACAACAAAGGCCCTATCATGGCTGTGGCATGCGCCGCTGCTGATTTGCTTGGCCGGCGGGCGCTGGGTGTCGATCTAGTGTTTTTGATTGAAGGAGAAGAGGAGGTGGGAAGTGGCGGTTTCATTGAGGCTGTTAAAAAATACAAGGTGATGCAAACATTGTGACATCCATTCTAATATTCAAACTGTCTTTCGATCGAGTAGGATCTTATCGGCCCCATAGACGCAATTCTCGTTAGGTCTGCTGTTCAGCTTAATTTCTTCATCCATAATTTGGCTAATTCGATCACTAACAGCAACTCCACTTGGATTGCAGAGGAGCCGCCATGCATCACTTACGGCTTGAGAGGCGTCGTGCATTGCACTGTTGAGGTAGGAACGCAGCCTCGATATTTTGTCTGCTTCTCACTCGCATCGCAGATTTCCAGTAATAATCCCGATGTACATTCCGGTATTGATGGTGGCGCCGTCGTGGAGCCTATGCTCGATATGTCAGCAGACTTTGATCCTACGAGTCGTATATTCAAATCAATATGACATCACAGGGTTAGGCTATTGTCCGCTTTAACAGATGATCAACGCCAGGTCAAAATTCCGGGCTTTTGTGTGTCGCTTCTTTATTTTGCGTTGAGAGGATCATGCTGACCAAGCCATTTAGACGATCTTGTCCGAGCACAGACGGAGGACGAGAAAAAGCTCTATGGACGACTTTCTGACATCACACAACGTCCTTCATCAGCTCTTTCTTCTCGATGGCGCGAGCCGTCCTTAACGGTACACAACATTGAGATATCCGGGCCAAAAAGTATTTTATTCATAATCTAGAAGGACAAGCATCTAACAGTTTAAATGCAGATGCCACAGTTATCCCAGGCCAGGTCACTGCACAGGTCTCCCTTCGCATTGTGCCAGACCAGGACCTCGACACTATCGCTAAGTCTTTGTGTGACTATCTCAACTCTTCCTTTCAAAGTTTGCGGTCGCCTAATGAGCTCAAAGTGAGTAATTTCACATTATCTTTTCAGACCGGCAACGTAACATCGTGGCCATCATGCAGGTTAGTATCGAGCACACGGCCGACTGGTGGTTGGGGAATCTCGACGACAAATGGTTCCAAGCCCTCGAAAGCGCAGTTAGGGACGAATGGGGCATCGAACCTTTACGAATTCGGGAAGGAGGGGTAAGTCGTTTGCGTGTGTCTGCTATGTTAGAATGTAATCTCTTGGCAGTCCATCCCCTCAGTACCTTACCTCGAGAAGGAATTTGGTTGTCATGCTCTGCATCTTCCGTTAGGCCAGAGTTCGGTAGGCAAGTTTTATCTACAAGTTACGCTATCTTCTCAATAATGCCTTTAGGATCAAGCTCATCTGCCTAACGAACGCATATCCCTTTCCAACCTTCACCGCGGAAAATCTGTTATCGAGCGATTTTTACTCAGTGTGAAAACCTTGCCCACCAAAGTTTAGATCTACTCTTTCATTGTGTTGTCGTTGTTGTAAGTTACGTTCCGCCATGTCTTCCTAATGCTATTGTTTTGAGAGACTTCCAAGCTTATCAAACTGATGCAACATCTGGCTAATATTATTTTCTTCCCCCTCTTATTTTCTCAACCTCCGAAGAAAAAAAAATTGCGGGGCTTTCAGTATGCTGAAGTTTGTTGATTGGATATACTGACATTTACGACAGTCCAGGGAATAATACCCTTTCGAATATGGTCCCAATTGTCAGCCCTAAATTCTGCCGCATGCATATGCATCCCTTGTGTTATTCGACTCCTGCTCGCGTTTGTTAATGTTGGGCCCAACACACCCTCCCAATCTACGGACTGATGATTACCACGGTGAGCCTCTACTTGTATACTCAAGAATTGGAATAAGCATCAGATATATATCGAAAAGACGAATCCATACCCACAGTGGCAGTTCATACCGGCAGTCATCGAAGCTGCTAGGCCATACTGCCCCCGGATATATGGGGGAGCAATTGGGCCATTCCTCGATACAGGATATGATACTAATACCATAATAAAATTGGTTACACCAGTACGACAAGCGAGAAAAAGGAATGCTATTTGCGCCTGCACCTGAGTGTCTACTGTATCCATTGAAGCAATACATTAATATCAACGGCTTCAACGGGGCTGGCCTGAAGTGATCAGCTGCTAACAAAACAGATGGAACGATAGCCTGTCAGGCGGACAAATAAAAATGGAATAAAGACCTGCTGAATGCGACGCTGTTCCCATTCGTCCGACCCTACAATAGTTCAATATAAATAAAATCCAGCAAGCACCTCTAAAAGTTGAGACAAGAGGCCTAATCAACCCAGGGATGCAAGAAGGTGAATCAGTAGCAGAAAACAAAAAAGGTATCGTTTTATTCCGAGCAGTAAGCGTCCTCTCCTACCAGTTCATGCTGCTCTCTCTCAAGATCGGAGCCGAAATCGAGGCAGGTTCCACCCTCCGTTGGCTCATCGGCGCACTCGGACTGACACGACTGTCGTAATTAGCCTCCTCTGGCCGGTCACCCTGGAACCCTCGTAACGAGTCTTCCGCAAAGTAGAAACTTCTCCGTCGCTGTCCACCAAGACTATCCTGATCGAATTCGCGGCCCTCCGGACGCAGGCCATGGACTTGCCCGGGGTCAGATAGACGATGATGTGCGAGTGCCTGCCGACGTTTGTATGACCTCAAGATGAGGAACGACAACACAAGGAGAGCAATGGCGCCAAATGCGCTAACAACACCGATGATAGCGTTCTGTCTAGTTTTACCGATTGAGGAACTCCCAGATGTGTTGCTGCCTGTCGTATGGCTTGCGTTGGGATCCGGAACAGAATTCAGGGCGAAGCTCGGGTTGACGTGTGCCGCCAACTGGCTCGAGATACCTGACGTGCCCGTATAGAAGAGAGAAGACGTCGCTTTTATTTGAGACGCGAGCGTATCGACCTCGTTGGTCGGAATGTAAGCCAAATACAGTGTTCCCAACACTGCCGCATCAGCCGTGGAATGATACGAGTCAGGCACGAACACCTGCAGTGCAAAGGTCAACACCTTTTCGGCTGTGCATAATAAAAAAACGTGAATTTCCAGTAATCGGTTAATTAGAGAAACCTGAAGAACACACCAGGAAGAGCTAGTGCAGTTTGTATAACCAAGGGGAAATATGCAAAAATTTGACTGGCTGAAACAGGATTCTGTGCTACAAATTCCCAGTTCAAAGCTTGTGTGAACAAGATGCTGACCAACTCAAAATCTGATAAATCCTGCGTGGGCGGAATCTGATTTTGTGGATAGATTCTTGCAGGCAGGCCAGGGGGAAGTGGTGCTAGAGTAGGAACACTTGAAGGTGATACGGTCGCGGGCTGGAAGGTCGTAGTGGGCTGGTCTGGATTGGTGAACGATATAGTTGGCGAGGTAGTGGGGTCGACTGCAAGGCTAGACTGTGTCAGGAATGAGAAATCTGGGGCTATGGACGGCTTCACGGGAGTCATTGAGGAGTCGGTCGCCGTGCTGCCTGCAGTGGTAGTACTGGTAGTACCGGGAATCGTCGACGGGAAGCTGATGATCACCGTGCTGTTTGGCGTGCTGATGTCCGAAGCAGAAGACGTGACGGCTGGCGTCGTTGAGCCCGTAACGGACGAAGTACTTGATGGATTGTTGCAGCCAAGGCCCAAAGGGTCGTTGCAAGTAGACGTTGGCGTTGGGGAGACACTAGGCGCATCAGACGGTGTGGGAGACGAGGACGAATCCGTGGTATGCTTCGGTGGATTGCCACAGCCAATGCCAAAAAGGTTGTTGCAAGTCGACATCGGGGTTGGCGAGGACGACGGCATATCACTGGGCGTCGGAGTAGAACAACCAAGGCCCAACAGAATGTCACAAGTTGGCGATGACGCTGGCGTTGGTGATGACGCTGGCGTTGGTGATGACGACGGCATATCACTGGGCGTCGGAGTAGAACAACCAAGGCCCAACAGATTGTCACAAGTTGGCGATGATGCTGGCGTTGGCGACGATGCTGGTGTTGGCGAGGACGCTGGCGTTGGCGAGGACGACGACATATCACTGGGTGTCGGAGTAGAACAACCAAGGCCCAAAAGATTGTCACAAGTTGGCGATGACGCTGGTGTTGGCGATGACGCTGGCGTTGGCGACGATGCTGGCGTTGGCGACGACGACGACATATCACTGGGCGTCGGAGTAGAACAACCAAGGCCCAAAAGGTTGTTGCAAGGTGACGTTGGGGTTGGTGACGACGAAGGCGCGTCAGTGGGCGAACTCATGGGTGTGGGTGAGGGAGAGGGGGACCCAGGATCTGCACTGGGCGTCGGATTAGAACAACCCAAGCCCAAAAGGTTGTTGCAAGGTGTCGACGGGTCACTACCGGCAGGATCACGACGACCGATGCTGCGATCACCTGTGTCATCCCTAGGTGCATTCTGCGCCAGAATGCTGTCACCTCCGGCTGCATGAGGGAGAAAGTTCAATTGGAACGAGATTTGGACACTGAGAAGGAAAGACCTCACAGACGCCAATTTTAAGAGGTACGATCTCGTCTCGTCTGCGACGTATGGCCTTGTTCAACGACAAGGAGCGTCTAGCATGAGAGTTGGCATCAGAAGAGTGCGCATCAACGAGTCCGGAGATCGCAAAGGCGAAGATGAGGGAAATTGGGAGGTAATAGGTGGGTAAGTGCATTGGACCAACTTAAAAGGTTAGAAAGAGCGTGGATGCTGCTACCAAGAGCAATAGCAAAGCTAAGAGTCCTTTTGGGTGGGTACTCGTCGACACCACCAAGAAGTATCGGTACAACGGTATTGACGAAGAAAAAGTGAGTGGGAAAATAAAAACTCTATGTGCTTATCTCGGCTAATAGTAAAGTCTTATATATATATATTCTAAGCGCCCAAAACTAAATTTCATTGCATGGGGGTTACAAGCATATTGTGTATCGACCAACAGATGGCTTAGATGAAACCAATCTGATATAATTATCAGTCAGTATACACGACACTCAAAAAAGGCAATCCAAACCTTGTTGGCAACATCCAGTGCGTCGTGATCTGCCGTCAACCGAACGTACGCCTTCTTCTTGCCATCCGGTCTGCACGCAAATTAGTCCGACAAATGCATGATATACTGTCGTGGCTCACCGAATAAGTGTGTTGACTTTGGCGGCCTGTACATCATACAACTTCTTCACGGCGTCCTTGATCTGGCGTTTGTTTGATTTGATGTCAACAATGAAAACTAGTGTATTGTGCTCCTCAATCTTCTTCATGGCTGATTCCGTGTTCAGTGGCCTATTCCAGAACATGACATCAGCTTCCCAACCTCCTCGAGTAGTTGAATTTAAACACACGACACGATCGTCCGGAACTGGTCCATTCGAGGTGCATGGGGAATGGATTTTCGGGGGTACTTTGGCTCACGAGCCAATCGAAGAGTCTTGGGGCGGTGAAAGGAGACAGAGAGACGTGTCTTGCGCGTTGCATGTGAGTGTGCGCCTTGAAGTGCAGCTTTTTTGGCGGCTTTTGCCTTGGAATCTTTTGGGTTTGGGGTTGCTACAAGAGTAACGACTGAGAGATTGGCGTAAATAAAGCATACGTACCCTTACCCTTGCTGGCGGCAGCTTTACCCTTTGTCGTCTTGGTGGTGGCCATTTCTGAAGTCGAAATCTGAAAATAAATTGAAAGAGGAATGATTGTAAAAAGAGGCGTGGGATTACAACTATACAGAACACTGTGGCTGCTTCGCAGTACGGCACTACATACATACTATGATAAATATACAAGTCGAAACATGTCTACTGAGCTTGAGCTTCCTACACCGGCCAATCCAGTTCAGAAAAGTAAATGATTGAATGTGTTCATGGCTTACCTGATCCACAAACTCCATCGCCTCTTCGCGCTTGATCGCCCGGATGGAGCTGACCTTCTGGTTGTTGAACAGCACACCGTAAAACTTATCGGCAGTCACAAGCATTTCTGGCCGAAAAGTAGTCGTAATAAACTGGGCAGTTGAGGCCAACGATTGAATCATAGCTGGCGGAGGAACAAATGAGCTTCACTTCACAATGCAGTAAGAATAGGACCTCACAGGCCACAGCGGTTCGATATTGGGCATCCAAGTTGGCATCGATCTGAAGATCGTATTAGTGTTGGCAGCATCATCAAATTCACATTATTTTGTTACCTCATCGAACAGGTAAAATGGAGCTGGATCGCATTTTTGTATCGCGAACACTGATCAGAAAACGTCAGTGCATGCAGAGGCTTACACGAAATCCAGCTAACCAGTGGCAAGTGCAACTAAAGACTTCTGTCCACCAGACAATTGTTGTATTCGGAGACCTTCGTCGACTTTCGAGTTGAAAGAAACCTGGCCCCCTCTTCAACAGAATCCGGATATATCATAAAGAAATAGTGACCGACTTTGATGGAAACACCAGTGTAATTTTCGATCGTGTTCTGTTGGGTCTCTTCGGCTTCTTCTTCAGCCTCCTCGTCCTTCCGGAAAGCGTCAATTTCAAAATATGTTGGCAGTACCAGGATTGCACTGACTTGATCGATACGCCGTTGAATAATCAGCCTCCCTCTACCAGCCGGCACCAATCTCTCAAACACCTCTTCAAAATTACTGGCCACTTGCTTGAAAGTGCGCTCGATGGCCTCATCCTTTCGTTGATCAAGGACCTCCACAAGTTCTTCAATCGATCCCGCAGATTTGTCTAGATCTTCGCGCCGCTTCAAAAGTTGATCTCGCTGCTTGGTGAAGTTGCTATATTGTTCGAAGGCTTTCTTATTGACGTGGGCAAATTTTTTCAGACCTTCGTTGACACTGTGAAGCTTTTTAACGAGCTGATATTTTAGATGCCGTCAGCACAGGAACGGATATAATGCAAATTATTTCCTCACTCGGTCAAGTTTCTCGCTGGTGTACTTTTCAAAAGCTTCCTCCGGTAGAACACCGAGATCTCGGATACTGCGGTTGCACTCGTCTTTGCGACCTATGAGCATCTGTCGTTTGGCAAGGTACCGTTCCGTCGTTTTTTGTTGTTTGCTAATACCCCGACTGTCTTCTGACTGCTGATTTTGGACCTTTTCCAAAGAGGCTCGCAGCTCCACAAGTTCGCTTGTCAAGTCGTCAGTCTCTTTCTCCATATCTTAAGAAATAATGATGAAGTGGGATAAATCAATGGACGAAATAAAATCGTACCTTGGGCTTTCTGAGTGAGTGTTTCGATCGAGTTATTCAAGGTTTTGAGCTCTCGGGTGCGATTATCTAGGTCCCCGGCTGAAGACGAGTCCACATTATCTCGGTCACCCAAGGCATCAATCTTTGCTCGGAGTTCTTCTCGGCGTCGTCGTAGGCGTTCATTGAGTTCGATCTCAATGGAATTCTTACGGCTTTCCAGCTGCAAGCCGTTCGAGGGGATGAGAACATGTATACCACGAGTAAGATCGCGGCTACGCACCTTATTCTTTGTTTTCCCCAACTCGACCGTATCCTTCCGCCGTTTTTCCACCTCCTTCCCAAGGGTCTCGATCATCGCCTCTTCAGTGTTAGTAAGTCCCTGGGTCAATGGACTAGTAAGCTCGTTCCGATAACCTGTCAACCGAGCCTGCAGATCGTGCAATTCGGCTTCGAGTTCATCAACATCATTCTCCAGCTTCACGATACGTTCCTTCAGTCTTTCCTTTTCCTTCATGAGCGCATTGCCGTCTTCTAGTAACCTTTCCCGCGATTCTCTCGTCTGGTTTTGTTGGCTGGTGAACACCGACATCTTACCTGCTACCTTAGTAATCTCTTGCTCGAGTTGCACGATGGTAGCTTTGACCTCTTTTGACCTCTTGTCCTCGGCTTCAAACTTTGCTTTCCAATTGGTGACGTTTTTGATGGCCTCGATGCGGGACCGCCGCACATCATGGTATCCTCCCGTCAGCGCGCCCTTTCGGTCCACTTTGTCTCCGTCAAGTGTGATAGTATTGATCCCATGGCTTTTGACGTAAGCAGCGGCGATAGTCAAGTCACGACAAACACAAGTCTTGCCAAATACTTGCTGAAACGCCTTTTGATGGCTAAGTTGGTACCTCAGTTTGTCGATGAGCGGGATGGCGTCCTGGGCATTAGGTGGATGAGGATTTTTCGGTTTGAGTCGATTGAGAGGCATGAATGTCACTCGGCCGGTCTTCTCTTTCAGCATTATGTCGAGAACTTTTGATGCAGTGTCGTCGGTATCCACCACGACATGAAAGAGACTGAAAATAGACGTTAATTCAGACTGTTGCATCATAATGGTTGAATCTACCTATTCCCAGCAGTCAATTCAACTGCAATATTGAACTTCTCATCAGTGATTTCGAAAAGACGATACAGGGGCCCGTATACACCCTCAAGACTATGCCTCTCTGCGATCTTATCCACAGCGCGAAGTCCCATACCCGTATCCTGTTAAAATTACGATTGGATGAGATATAACGTGCTTTCCTTGTGGACAGACCTTGTCCATCATAGTGGCAAGAGCCCTTTCGGAGGTCGTCAACTGTTCCGTTGCATGTCTGAGCTGACTTTCCAGCTTCGTATCCTCCCTCCAAAGCTCCTTCCGTCGTTCAGTCAACTCGCTGTGTTCGTCTTTCAGCGTAGCCACTTGTTCACCCAAATGTCGCACTCTATCCCTCCCGTCTTCGATTTTCGTCTGTACTCCCCTAATCTGGTCGTCCACCTCGACAAACGCCTGACGGGAAGAGAATAAATCAGCTTGTGTGGTCTCCAACGCAGACGTCTGCGCGGTCTGGTAGACACCCATGGATGTGATCTCGTGATTGAGATATAAGTCCCGCTCGGTCTTGGTACGGAATCGGTTGACCCGACCTTGCTTTGCAAACAAGGCAGACAATTTCGCACTGGCTTCGTCCAGTTGTCGTTTCCCCCCTGCCTCCAGACGTCTTTGGGCTTCCCACTCCGGTATTAAGTCCTGGAGAACTTCCTCCTTCTCTTTGATTTGCTCCTCAACCGAGGACAGCTCGGTCCCGAACTCCGTTCGCCTACCGCCAACTCGGGCACTTGCACTGAGCATATCTTCAACGATACATTCGAGTTCTGTGCGAGTGCGAACGAAATCAGTGAGTTCTGTTTGTGCCCCTTGCCGTGTGAGGGAGAGTGTTTCCAGTGCGTGTTTAGCTTCCGCAATAGCTTTCTCGAGACGCTAAAAGAGAGCAGTTACACATATAGATGTAGTCCATTGTAGAAGTGACTTGTCCGAGACTTGCCTGAATATCCTTCTGCCTGTCATTGAACTCCTCTCTCCTTACATTTGCACGGTGGACGTCTCCACGGCGGTCCTCCTCTATCTCTTCCAAAGCCTCGCCGACCTCCTCCAGTTCGCGTTGATATAAAGCATACTCGAGACATCTCCGCTCTTTGTCCTTCTCTTGGAACTCCTTCAGTTCTTCTTTCTCTTCCTCAAGCTCTGCAAGGCGGGACTCGATATAATCAAGTAATTCATTGATCTTGGTACGTTTGGCATCAGTCTCCGACATGATACGCAGTGACTCGGAGCGCCTTTGTTCGTAGACTTTGGTACCAGCCACTTCCTTGAGAAGCGCCAGTCGTTCGTGGTCTTTGGCATTTGTGAGGGCAGTGATCTGAGAAGAGTGTCAAAATGTGCAGTCCTGAATTTGTCATTTCGGACGAAACACGCACACGACCTTGGGGAACAATGTAATAGGGGTTGGATTTGCTAAACCCTGCGCTTTCAAGAAGGTTCATGACATCGGCTTTGCTTGCACTCTTTTTATCCAAACTATATTCATCTTTTTTCAGTCCAATCGTCCGTCGTAGAATGAGCTCATCGCGGCCAGTCGGGAATCGGTTGTCCGAATTGTCGAACACAATCTCGACTTGAGAAAAAAAGGAAATCAGCTGATTATGAATGCATGGGCCTGTGATGCAGACCATATGCGGATAGCGTAGTTGTTACTGATACTCCTTCATGGAGAAGAGCCTGGCGTTCTTCGCGAGACATTGAGGTATAAGCATCGGACAAAACGAACCGGATGGCTATAAACGTTGTACTCAGCAATGCAAAACCCGTCTGCTCGAGCAGGCTCACCAGCAAAGAAATTACTCTTTCCGGAGCCATTTCTACCAACGACGACATTGTGTCTGGGAGAGAAAGGTTCTATTTGCGTTTGGTCACGATCTGAGAACAAAGTTTATACAGAGGCTTGCAGAAGAGAATTCGAAGAATTACACGACTTGAATCCCTGGACGGTAAGGGTCTTGATATACATGACTTCGAATAGCACTTGCAGTTCGCACTAGTTCTGAATTAACATCCAAGTTCTGGTTTGACTTGGACGCGCCCTCCCAGACAGTTAAGAAAGAGTTGACTCGGATAACCGTGGGCGCGACCGTGACCGTGACCTGCCAGTGACACGTGACGATGTGACTCGAATACAAGTACAAAACAACCAGGCGTCCGAGTCTTTATTTCCAAGGATCAAAAATCACCTTCCCGCACTGTCCTTTATTGAACATCTCATAAGCCTCCGCTGCCTGGCCAAAGCCAACGATTTTGTCAATCAAACTCGCAGGGTCTCCGACTCTACCAAAAATATCCTGTCTCTTCACCAATAATTCAAATGCCATGGGAAACATGGCGCGAGCTGGGCAACGGCCAAAATCGAACGAAACATTTTTGTTGTAAAGCTGCCTGCCTGTGAATGGCATCGGGGGACCTTGGTGGACGCCAACAGACACAATGGCTCCGAATGGTCGGACCAAATCATATGCCAAGGTCAGAGCGCTGTTATTTCCCACAACCTAAAGATGCACATGGGTCATCGTGTTCCGGGCAGAAACCTGGACACGTACTTCCAAGACCGCATTGCAACCGACACCCATTGTCGATTCTTGGATAGACACTTTGGCTTCTTCAATAGATAAAACAGCCAAATCACCAAGACCCTTTCCCCCTTCATCCATAGCAGAATACAAGGCGGTCATCTTCTTCCTTCTCGGCTCCAAAGGATCAATGGCCACAATCCTGAATGGAAGTTTGCGCGTGGCGAGCATGTCGAGAAGACTGACGCAGGCGCACTTTATAGTTCATGGCCTTAGAAACTAGCGGGGTACAGCCAACACAAAGCTCACCACCCCGACGGGTCCTAACCCGACCACGGCAAAGGTTAAAATGTAGTCTTCAGGCTGAAATATCATTTCAGCGGTCTCCCTGGTCCCGTTGCTCGGAGGGAGAAAACTGAGTGGCCACGGCCGGCCGGTGATCATCGGTAACACTTTCGGGTGATTCAAAGCTTGCAATGCTGCAAAAACGCCAGTAGGGAGAATATCGGCCAAGAGAAGCAACGAGCTGTCTGCTATGCCAGCCTGAAGTTTTACCTTTGCCTCATCTGATACTACAGCCGACCAAGAATCGGAGCTGGTAAGGTTGAAGAGTGTCCCTCCTCCTTTCGGCACACGAACATATTGTGCTTGGCCCCCTGGCAGATCTGGGGTGCCGAAGAGAGCTCCTTGCGGACAGCGACAAGTAAATCCCACCCTACAGAAGCTACGAAGGATTGATTAGCAGAGTATAATGGTCAGATTTCATCTGCTTAACTTACTGGCATTCACCACAGTTTACCGTAAACGGAGAGATAACTTTATCTCCAAGTCGTAAACTTGAGTACAGAGGCGGACGACCGACTACATCCGGATGGTAGTTTCCACCCATTGCCGCGACTTCACCGATGAATTCATGTCCACAGGTGTGACTAGTTTAGATCAGTGGGAGTCGTATCATATCAAAAATACATACACTTGAGTATCCCCTCCATGTCCTCTGTAGACGTGAAGGTCACTTCCACACAAAGCCGCCAGCTGCAGTACATTTCACATGCCTGTTCTTCAGTCAATTGGCGTTAGCCTGCGTACCGTAACTTTGACAATCACATCATCTAGGTCCTCGATTCTAAAATAGAAAAAGAAAGTAAATAATTCATCTTGTGCTTTATTTTGGATAAAAGTAGGCACTGGGGTACGTCAACAGTCTCCACCCGGATGTCGAAGGACGGAGGGTGCCAGCGGACGGCTTGCATGGCCAGTGGAACTTCTGTGGAAGTTGAAATCGTCTTGACGCTTCTGCTTATATATATATCACCGCTCCTTATTATTTCTCACATGAGGCAAGTTTTCCACCTAGCATCAGTACCTCTACCGTATCGTTAGGAGTGCCCACAGAACTAAGCCCGACATTGATTTTTTTTTACAATTGAGAACTACATGTACAGGTGGTCATAGTCTTTCACAACTAACCTGTAATACACACACCTCCGGGCAATAGCAGAATAGTAAAAATAACGACTTGTAGGGTTCATCTTAAAAGCTCAAACCGCTTGCTTCGCTTGATCGGGGACCTTTTCCGACTCGGAGCCAGCCGTGTTTGGAGTTGACTCGGAGGCGGCAACGGGAGCGGAGGGGGGAGTCGAAGAAGTGGCTTTGTGTTCGGCAGCGATACGACGTGCTTCCTCATGAATGTCTACGATTTGCTTGGTAGTGGAGGTGTAGAACTCGCGAACTTTCTGTCCAAAGGGGGAGGAGAACGCCTTGGTGTAGTACTGCAGAGATTATGAATTTGCTCCATAACATTAGTTTGACAAAATCGAGAGCGGCGTACATCGTTCGCAGTCTTACTGATGCCTCTCTGTTCATCGATACTACGTGCTTGTTGACTCGCAGAATTAAAGGTAGATTGGAATTTCCCAGAGATGGTCTGGTCGGGTCCGAGAGCACGAGCCCCGATGGAGGAATCGATGGTCGTTATATAATTGAGGAAGTGTTTGGAGATGCCCTGTTTATCTGGGAGATACAGTCTTTGTAAACCTCACGGCGGTGGGACTTTTAAGTAGGACGCACTGTCAATTTCGATAGCGCGTTGGAGTACTGTATCAGAAAGCTTGTATCCCCTTGCGAGGTACTCGGCAGCAACTATTTGGTCAGGTGAATAAGTGTGTTTGCAGCGACCGCTTGGTAAGACTGACTGCCTGCCCTGGGTTTATCGGTTTGCTCGATAGGTGCAGTGTGGTCTTCGCGTTCCTCGTCCTTGTGGTCAATGTCGGATGTCACGGTCAATGGGACTCCATCGAGAGTGCCGCCATTCAGCTGATTAGCGAGATAAGTTAGCTTGAGCATGAAACTAATACACGTGCTCACCATGATGGCAGTCTTTGCAGCAGATGGTTTCTCGAAGTGGACGACTGCGAAAATAGGATGGCTATCGTGGTGGAAATCGATGTGGGTGATTCTAGCACGATTGTGAGCAGATGACAGATTAGATAAGGAATGGATGGCTTACTTTCCGCAGAATCTATGGTGATGGAGATCATTTGAGATGTAATTAGAAGCGTAATGAGATGACATACGTGAAGAAATTATTCAAATCGACCTCTGCTGTTGAGGGTGCAATGCCGGAAACCTAAGGAGGGGTGAAGAGTTAGTAGAGACTTGTTGTAGATGTAAAATAATATAAGTACGTGAACTGTGTATGTGGACATGGTTGTATAGACTTGAGATCCTTTACTGTGTCTGAGGTGCTTTTAAAGGCCGCAGTGACATCATACTGGAGTGTGTACAAACAAAGACAAGCTTGGATCAACAACTGGAAGTGTGTACAAACAAGGACAAGCTTGGATCAACAGGTCACGAGTCACGTGGAAGAGTAACAACATTCAACAATCACGGCTCACTGGCAATGCATCGTCCGGGTTGGCAGACCGACGAGCTCGAGGATGAATGGGTCGACCAGGATGCTGACGGCGACGGCGACGACGATGAAGCCAATCTTACCTTTGGTTCAGACTCTGTCTCACTGACAGCACCCCTCGCCACAGAAATTCGAACTCATCAGAGTGACTATGATACATCTACATCATTTGCTGGTACTTTTCTTATTCGTCAAGACATTCAAGCTGCTCCGTTATTACCCAAGACTCCTGGAAACAAGAAAGGTGTCATTAAAGATTTCTTCAGTCCTCTCCCTCTTGAAAGAATGTTCGAACCTCCGTCTCCACCCATTGACCCACCTCAAGAAGCAGAATGCACTCCCGATGGACACAAGGCGATCATGGATGCCCCATTCACTTTCTCCGTCCCTCGCGAAACCTCGTTGAAACCGAGTAATGCTGAACCATTTCCTCAGGCGGAGAGTACTCCGGGACCCCCGTATTCAACCACCGGTGCTCCAAACCACCCGCCAACGACCGATCCACGACTTCGCCTCTTCCACTTTCAATACGACACGTTTACCCGCGACCATCTCTCAGCGATAGTCGACTCCATCGCTGTCAACAGCCCATCAGGCGGTAGCGGTACTGTCAACAGATCCCCTTATAGCTTCGAACAGGGACTGTCCACAGTTTCGGAAGTGACCAGCAGCTCACATCTGAGGAGCGCGAAACGCGTGAAGCTCAGCCCTCGTAGCGATTACTACGGCGAGAGCGGTGGACCTGTCGCGGTAATCGCGAGACCCAAGTCGTTGAGGAAAGACTATGTTGGCGAATCACAGTCTCTAATGCATAAAATTAAACAGGCCCGGGATTTTTCGACAATCTCAACTGTCGCGAGCACAAACACGTCTGCCTCACGTGAATATGATCGGAAATCTTCACATCGTCCACCTGGTAATTTGTTTGAGCGCCACATAATGAGCTTGCTGACACGTTCTCGTTGCCAGCACGACGCTCCTTTCTCGACGTTCCCAATGATCGCAAGGCGGTGTCATCTTCTGGTGGGACCACGAGTACTGCCAGTGGGCCGTATTCTTCGTCAACATACCGGCAAGAAGCAGCTGCACTAATGGCTCAGATAAAGAGTGGTTCGAAGCGGCTCTTTTCCAGTGACACAGAGGTATCGGTCCTCACACACGCAGACGACAAATCCTCCACAAATACGTCTCTGTCCGTTCACGTCCGACGGCCGTCGTTGTCTGAAGACAAGGAGAACCGTCGACATCACAGCAGGCACTCGAGCAAGGCCAGCCCTCGAAAGCGTCACCCGATTCCAGCGGGCGAGATGGACCGAGAACTGGCTGACAAAGCAGCCAGCATGACCATCGAAGAACATTCACCGGTGCCTTGCAACATTCTCCCCACGACGGCACATCTTGCCCCTCCCCCGCCTGCCTATCTGACGTCCTCTGTCCGTAGCGGCACAAACGACGACCTGAATCGGTTCGTCTCGTCCAGTACTGCATCAGGGACCACATTGACTGCAGGGAGCGTGCCCTCGTTTACGAAACACCCAGGGCCCCTTCAGATACGGCGGATTTCTCCCGAGGACGTTCCGGCGTTGCCGGAGAGGGTGGGAAAGATGGTCTTTGATAAGGTGATGATGAAGTGGGTCAAGGCTACCGCTGCTGCAGGGATCGTGGAGGAGGACAAGAGGGAGTACACTGGCAGTGGTGGTACGGATGGGGAAAGTGAGGATCCGTTCCGGGATATTGAGAGCCTGAGAGAAGACGATTCAGGGGGGAGGGGTGGGGACCTGGCCATGGGCAGGATCGAGGAAAGATCGGAGATGGGCGACGAGGACGAAATGGAGCTGATGTCGTTTTCGTTTGATAGTCCGTCAGGCGGCGTCGTGCAGGTCATGACTGGCGTGGAAACGGAGGAGGACGATCAGACGACTGATTCGGAAGACGAGGAGGACGTTGGTTCTTCTGCTCCAGAAACGACGGCCGAGCGTGAGCAGGGGTTTGGTTCCGAGGACGACTTGCCGGGTGACGGCTCGCCACCCAGTATGGCGTTGATGGTAGAAAACTTTGGCACCCCGCAGCCCCCGCCGGGAGGGGGGACTACGCCTGTCATTCGGTCGGTCTTGAAGAGCAACAGTGCGACTCCGGTGTCGGCATTGAAGGCCGCCCGAAGCAAATATCGGACACCCGTGAATAAACACGCTCACCGACATCGGCGATCTGTGAGCTTCTCGGATGGAAAGAGAGACGGGCCTATCCGGGGCTTGGGCCGCAGGGCAAACGTCGATGAGAGCGCCGTCGTAGAAGGGTTTGTACCGTCTGCGCGGTCAAAGCGGATCGCGGACCTGATGGGAGGTCTGGACGATTCTGGTACGTGGCGGGGATGACGCATTGTTGTCGCTGATGGCGTTTTTTTTTTTTTGAGCAGATTTCGACGACAATGTGTCACCGACGAAGACGAGCAGCTCGGGGCGGCAACCGACGGAGGAGCTGCAACCGTTGTCTGTGCGAGCGCCGATGGAGGAACCGTCTCGCGGCGGTAGCTCCCCGGGCCGGCGGGTGTTCAGCAGGTCGCAAACGCACAAAACTGGGGGCCGCGCGGGCGCCAGCGCCAATGGGACGTTCCTAACGGAATGTTCGTTCGGGGTCGCGCATGACCGACTGGTACAGGTGATAACGGACGTGCAGCCGTTTGAGCCGCATTGGGAGCACCTGAGCACGATGGAACTGTCGAATAAGAACATCGAGAGCGTAGCGCGGTTGAAGGAGTTTCTGCCGCGGCTTGACTCGCTAAACTTGTACGTGTATGCTAAAGTTCTATTCGCCGGGGGAGTTACCTAAAGTTCATTAGGAGTGGGAATCAACTTTCGTGGCTCAGTGGGGTGCCCGAGTCAGTGCGGACACTATCTGTTGCGTCAAACAAGTGAGCTTATCAGGCCTGTCAGATCGGACGTCAACCTAAATTTGCCGGGGCAGTCTCACAGGGATGACGTCGTACAGTCATTTGCTCAACCTGGAGAGTTTGGATATCAGCCACAACGAGATTGACTCCCTGCTTCGTGAGTTTTTGGTTATATTTGTTGGATGGGGCTGGAGAGTGATGGTTTTTTTTTAGAATTGGAAAGTCTGCGACATTTACGCGAGTTGCGGGCAGAAGGGAACAAGATTTTGTGTATCGATGGGATTGAGAAGATGGACGGGCTTGTGAAGCTGAGTCTGCAAGGGAACTGTATTGAACGTGCAGATTTCAAGGCGTGTCAGTGGTGAGTGGGATGTATGTATGCGTCGAGTGCTAAGGTGACGTTATTGCAGGACAAGACTGGAAATGCTCAACCTGAGTCATAATCGATTGGAGAGTGTGGGTGGGCTTGGGTCACTGCCATCACTGATTGTGCTGAACATAGGCAAGTGGGGGATGTTATATGTGGAGAACGCTATTGACGGAATGCAGATCACAATATGGTGAGATGTATAGAGACGAGCGGGGGGAGTATGGGAAAGCTTCGGATACTACGAGCGAGCAACAACGAGCTGGAGACACTGAACGTAGGGGCGTTCCCGAATCTTCGCACGCTGTACGCGGACAACAATTCGCTTGGGCGACTTGTGAAGGTGAACCGGTTGACGAAATTGGAAAACCTGAGTGTTCGGAATCAGAGCGGACGTGGCTTGTGAGTAGTTGACTGTGACTGAGAACGATCGGCGGATGAACTGACGCGGTGGGTTGGGAAGTAACCTTTTGAGCCGTGATGTGCGGGATGTAAAGCGTTTGTACCTTTCAGGTGAGGAACGATTTTTGTGTTTAGTGAAAACTGACACGGGGCCTGACAGGAAATCCGTTGAAGAGTGGGTTCCTGGAGGAACCGTGCTATAATCTTGTATATCTGGAGATGGCAGGATGTCGGCTGATTTCGTTGCCCGCGAACCTTGCGAGGCTTGTGCCTAATTTGCGGGCGTTGAACCTCAATTATAACTTTCTGGAGGACGCACGACCGCTGGAGGGGCTTGGGAGGCTGAAGAAATTGACAGTGATTGGATCTAGATTGAAAGGTACGAAGGCGCTGATCGGGACATTACAACGGATACCGAAAGTGGAAATGCTGGATTTGAGGTACGAGTTTCTTGTTCTTGTGTTTTGTTGGCGGTACAGATCCTGCACAGGATGAACCCGTGTACACTGGGATGGTACCTTCCACTGCTCGTGGCAAGTGAAGCTGAGATGGATGCCAAGTTCCGACGAGATCTGCCTGATAGCGTGTACATGGGAAGACTTGCGTACCGAGGATTGGTGATGCGAGCGTGTGTCGGGATACGGATGCTGGATGGAGTGGCGGTTACGGAAAAGGAACGATTGAAAGCCGATCAGATATTGAAAGGGATGATGACATGATACATCCGATCTGTGCCTTATTTCCATAGATGGATGCAATATGACTATAAAAGGGAATTATAGTGATTAATTTGAAAAGATGCAGTTTTGAGTTGAAGATCACTTTATTCGCTACCGAACTGTATGCAACTCCCACAGTACAAGTATAACGCACACACTCCGGTTTCGAATCAACGGCAATGTGTGGCACTAAGCGTCCGTTGTCTCCAGATGACCTTGCAACTCCAACCATCCAAAAAAAGTCTCGACAAAACGATCATTTCCACGATCAAAAAGTACAACTTCCCTCAATCTTCACTGAATTCGACCGCAGATCATACCAATTCCCATCCTCATCCCCCGTAGAATTCGAAAACTGGTCAACTCCCATCCTCCGCCCAAGTTCAACCCCAACGACAACTATAAAATACGAGGACACTTTCAGACACTCCTCCTTTAGCGGTCCCACCATGCCCTCTCAACAGCAGCAGCAGCAGCAACAGCGCCCTTTCAAGAGCGAATGGTCTTTCCCAAGTCCAGAATTCCTCCTCCCTGCAAACCAACCCCAATATCCATCGCCCAATACGTCCCAACAACCCACTACAACAACCCTCGTCGACCGTCCACAACGAAAACGCGGAAAACTGCCAAAGGAAACAACCGACTTTCTCAAATCATGGCTACACCGTCACTCTGACCACCCGTACCCCAGCGAAGAGGAGAAAAAACAGCTGTGCCATGCAACTGGCCTCAGCATGAGTCAAGTATCCAACTGGATGATCAACGTCAGTCATCCTCTCTCTTCACTCAGTCTCTCCTAACCCCTCTCCACACCAGGCCCGACGTCGCATCCTTGCACCTGCTCACAGAGCCGCTTCAGGTCCCACTACTACAACCCCTTTCCCCCCCGCTTCCCGTGCCGCCCCACCCCTCCTCGACCAGCACGGTCGCCGCGCCTCTATGCCCGCCGATACACTCCAGCTCTACCACCCCATGTCCCTCCAGTCCCTCCCAGGCCACCACCACCACCACTCCTCAGAGTATCTCGGCTCCACCCGTCACATGCTCGGCCTCCCACCAGCACCGCGCACCGGCCCCTCCCTCACAGGCCCAGCCGCCAACATCGACTATGCTAGCCAGAACCCCATGATGTACGTCCCAGGACAGCGTTCTCAGCATTATGTCCTACCTCCCTCCACTTCCTCGTACTCACCCCATCCCTCGACCGCCCAACCCCAGCCACAGAACATGTACCACACGTACGCGTCCAGCCCCCGCCAGCCGACTGCGCATCACGACGCCCAAGGCTACTTCTCGGAGGGGCATTCTCATTCCCACCCGGGCTCTGCGCCTGGATCGACGGGGTATCAAACGCCGAACTGATGATCCCACGCGTTCCTTTTTCTTTTTTCTTTTTCTTTTTTCTTACTTCATCCTTTCGACGATGTTGTTCGGACAATGACCGCCGTGCATACTGCATCCCATCTCCGCATCCACGTCTCCCCCTGCCGAACTCCATACTACCTCGCTTTTTCTTTTTCCCCGGTCGGAAATTTCCATTTCGTTTACATATACATACAAAGATACGGGGCAGTCGAACGACTTCTCTCATGGCTTCTTTCATTACCCCCTCATGTTCGTTCCCCTTTCGGCTGTAGATTGTTGTTGTCATGGGTCTTGGGTTCTCTGGTGTCTAATCTGCTCACTCCAATCTCGTCATCTCGGTCAGTCGCTTTTGCTTTGTAATCTATATAACGTATCTACTATCTCACTGTGTTGTCCTTTACGTCTCCAAAACATATTAATGTGTAGCCCTACTCCCGGTTCTCGATACGCGCGCGCCTCCATGGAAGTACAAAACGACCGCTTTTGGGTGGGGGCAGGGGTCGACTCCCTTCCCACATATATATGTATGTATATGTATACAGTACTAGTCGCTTTTCAATTTGGCTTGGGATCAAACGTATTAATCGGGCTCCCTTACGATTGACACGGAGGGCACGCCATGCGCCTCCTCGACGCTTTAGCGAGATCTCCTTCGACGCGATTTCGTTCTCACCGTCCCCCTGTCAATGCGGCTCCGGACACAACCCTGAGGAGGGGCTGCACCGCGCCGTCGGTACGGTGCGACGGCGCGGTCGCGACCACCCGCTACCTCGAGGCGCCCCAGCCGCCGCCACATTCGCGGCAGCACCCGTACAGTGCCACCTTACCGCCCGGAACAGCAGAGCAGAGTGCCCACCCCCCACTTTGCTCGCAGGCACCACTAAATGCGTTAATTTGTATGCATATAGGCATATGGGTCGAAGGTGAAACCGTAATTTTAATTCCCATCATGCACGAACTCGCTCACACAAATGCATCGTGCCCATGATCATGCATCATGTATCACAGCCCCCTCGTACAATAAATAATTCTCGTCCGCATTACGACATGCCATCAAGCCTCCTATAGTAAATACGAATATCCCAGTGCGTACGGTGGAAATAGGGGGGGGGGTGGAACACAGTTACTCCTGTGTGCTTAGCGAATCGAATTCGAAAAGAAAAATCAACATCATCCCGAGGGGTATAGGGAACAATGATCAGCTGACTGATTGGCGCTGGTGCCCTGACAATAATAATACACGCTATATCATACGGAGGGACGAGTCGACCCCGACCCCGACGAAATGGGTCGCACATAGACTGGCATTTGGTTTCCCAGCTCTGGCTCGGACTTCACGAACGGCCGAGTCGTCACGAGGCTGTAAGCAAAAATCTCAGCGCCCATACATTTGATGACGGCGGCATTAAGAAAACGAAGGCTATGTTTAAGTGACCGAACAAATTGCACCGCCGCCACGATGGAAAGAAACTGTCCGATGTGATCGTGGATCGGAACGCAAACGTCACTTTTTTCAAACGGGGTAAAAAAAAACTCACTTGGCTTTCTTCTCGATGACCATAGAAGGATCCATCGAGAATTCGATATCGCGGACAAGGACATACAAGAATATCTTGATTCTGCCAAACAAAAAGCTCTTAGCCCAGTTTACGGCGTCGCCCAAAAGCGGCTTGATGCATCGATAACAGCGCCACCGGATCGTTAACTCACTCAGATAATGCAAACTTGTAGCCTATACAGGCGCGGTTGCCATGCAAAAACGTCAGCATATTAGAGTATAACCCGGGAATGGCCTTGATTTCCTCTGGCGGACACTCCCATCGCTCCGGCCTATCAAAGAAAGAACCCGTCAACGACACACGCCACCAACGAAAAAAGCCTGTCTGGCACAGAAAAGCTAACCTAAACGCGAGTGCATCCTCGCCCCACAGCTTCTCGCTCTTATTGATAGCCTGTATAGGTATCGATACCATATCCCACTTCTTTACCCTAATCGCGCTTCGCCTCACTCCACCTCGATCCTCAAACGGCTCCGCAACAGGAATGGCATCCTCATCGCGCATGCATACACGCATCGTCGAAGTCACAGGCGCGTGCAGCCGCAGACACTCCCGTACCACCCAATCTAAATACGGCAGCCGCATGATCTTCTCGTCCAGCGTCGGTGAGCAGACGTCGAGGCCCTGTACGGCCTGGCGGAGTTTATACTGCGACGGTGGCGATTGCGAGAGTGCGTAGAGACACCACGTCAGGGCAGATGAAGTTGTTTCATGGCCTGCAGTGATAAATGTGGCTATCTGGGACTGTATCTCTTGTATACACATTCGTTGGGACGGCACAGTTGCCATATTGGATCGAACTGTCAATCAAGGGTCAGTGTGGTCGTTCGTGCCGCGGCAAGCAGGGTATCTCACTAAGCACGCTCAATATGTCCCTACGTCGCGTAAGTTCAACGCCGTCGATCGGGTCTACGCCCTCCGCGGCAACTTCAGCCCTGCGTTCCTCGATCAGTTTCAGCCCTATCCGACGCATAGTGGTCCGTGCCTGGCCCATAACCACGGAATTCCGACGCTGCAAGCATGGCATTCGCTTAAGATTTACACCACAAGAAACAAATCTCACGAATCTCCTCAAGCATGGAATCCACATCTCCAGTATCTTCCGTGCGGGAAACTTGCATGACGCCTGGAAAATGATCGCAAACGCGTTGGCGAGCTCGTTCTCGGTGTCCTTCAGCGAGTCGAATTCATATCCAAAACCTATCCTCACGTCAGCGTCACTACTAGGCTAGGGGCCAGGGACGAACCTGCGAGCCCAATGACATCTAACCCTGCCCTCCCGAGCCAGGCCTGAGCATCCACGCGGGCACATTTATTCTCGCTCTCCTCCGCCGTTTTTAACCAGATATCCCGGAGCTGTGATGTTGTAAGTACAATGGACATGCTAAAGGGAAGCGGTAGATATAATTAATCACACGCATGTCCCACACACTCTGCAGGAATACTTCTCACGTACGAAAACGCAGTAAGCTCTTGAGAGATATACCCCGTGATGCGTACAAGTGAGGACGTGTCCAGTGCAGAATGTGTGAGGCATGCGGGTAAGAGGCATATATATGGCGCGAGCCAAGTTCTATCCGCTAAGCTTCGTGTACGTTGGGCGTAATCATGGTGCATATGGTTCAACTCGCAATGCCAAGACGGTAGCCGAAATCCCCGAACGAGCCAAAAACCAGTCGCAAATGTAAAAATAGCGTATTAAAAAAAAGGGACAGCAGATCACCCACCTGCGTAGCCTTTGCCCAGAATATCGGCTGCAGTGACTTGATATGTGGAGATGTGAAAGCAGAGCTCTGGACACAATTTTTCAGTCGGGGTCAAAGTGGTCAAGCAAACCGAGCGGAGGTACGTATGCATCAACGCCAAGAACTGATGACGCGCTCGCGGTCTTAATAGTAACTCACCATAATCTTGCGCTACAGGAGGGAATCAATAAGCACGAACGAAATAAACCAATGGCACGACTGACCTGTCTCCGATGAGTGTCGCCCTCGACGGTGATTATGCCATCGCGACCTGCAGCCATAGCTTCCAGGTTATCGCGTACAAACTCAGGCTTGGGGTATTGGTAGGCATTGTTGAGGATGTGAGCGATGGCGAGAGGGTCCGTGGTCAAAAGACGACATCCCCCAATGAAACCTCTGTATACAAAGGTACTTCCATAGGTGGCTTCCCATTGATGTATAAGTTTGTTATTCTCCTGGTCGTGCATCTGATTCAGGTTGCCCATGAAGAAAGAGGGGACGGGTGGACCAGGAAGACTTCGGAGAGGTGATAATTGCTGTCGAACGATGAGGAGAATGAGGTTGGATAAGACATAGGCAAGAACGACGACGACAGCGGTGATGGATAAACAGTAGTAGTCCATTGAAGACAAGCCAGACTTTTCGTCAAGTCTATATCTTATGATCGACGCGCTCGGTGTTGTCGGTCCCAAGCTGTTGGCTGGTTTCAAACTCCTCTCCCACCGGGCCGATTCGTCTCCAACCCCCATCCGACCACCTCCTTCCCAATCCTCACGCGCACCTCTCCAACTTCGAATGCGACACGAGCCAGTTGGGCGCTGAATTTGCGGTTGAGGGTTGGAAGTAGCGATGGTGGAAAACCAGGAGTGGTAACGGCACGTGGACAACTGTCCTTACGTAACACCCAGGCAACAGACGCATGAAAACGGGGGTCGGCATAGAACTCTTTTTGACGGATGGCATGGAGAGCCGGCGTCAATGCTTCGGTCAGAGCAGTGAGCTGCAGAGATATAGAAATGCGAGTCCGGAAGGGCATATAATGTGCGTGCGTACCTCCAGGTGCCCTGCACCGACTTCCATGGTAAGGAAAGTTCTGGTCTGCTCGTCATTTGTGAGCTCTGAAAAGGTGGCGAAAGATGCAATAAATCTGTCCATGATCAGGAAGTGAATCAAGAAATAAATAAATAAAAACCACACACGCACGGAGGAAATCGTTTGGCGACAGCCTTGACTGCTCGTTTGAACTCTTCACGTTGATGAGCACGCAAATATGTTGGACGCGACAAGGATATATGCAGCTCGAGTTCATTCCCTTCTCCACTCTCACCGCTCTCCTCACCTCCATTACCCCCATTCCCAATCTCCCACAACCCTTGCACCACGCCTGCAGCATAGCCCACCACCTCCCCCACCAGCCGACCCAACGCCAACTCTTTCCCCACAAGCAGCGTCACATATACGTGCGCGGCGAACTGGCCCTCTACATGGGGTGTCGTCCGCGTGCGGCCCTGGTGCAACGAAGGGTCGTCTATGGGTGCGGGCGGAGTTAAGCTTGCCGGTAGACTGGGGAGTTTTCTATGTCATAGGTTAGTGGCGGTACATTTAAGAAAGTTGAGTATATGGACTAGCCGTTTTTTGACGGGTATTAGCTGTCCCTCATCGTCGTCTTCTGAGCTTGAGTATGCGACGAGTGCGTGCTTCATGCGAAGGGGTAGGTTTTTTTTACGCAAATCTCCGCACAAATAAAATTATACAAACCCGATGAGATAACACTGAGCTCGCAGCCATGAACGTTCAATTCATTAACAGCCTCTCAGCAACCCACGCCCATGGCCAAGCCACGGCGACCCACTCACACGATGTAGGCGACGAGCACGGGCACACGCACGAGCACCTAGACAATGCCGGCAAGTTCGCTGAACGAGATCTCCCAGACTACTCCTCGCGGAACTTCGAAGAGCGCGGTTTCACTATCGGGATTGGCGGGTAAGAACTACGATATGGCTGTCGGTCGTCGCATGTTGACAGTCTGCATTCCAGGCCCGTAGGCTCGGGTAAGACAGCCCTAACACTCTCCCTATGCCAACATCTCCGAAAGGAATATAACATCGGTCCGTACCCCTGTATCTTAACCCTGCGCCTACTTCACCCTTCCCCACAGCAACAGTCACCAATGACATATTCACCCGCGAAGACCAAGAATTCCTCATCAAGCACCGCGCCTTGCCCTCCTCCCGTATTCTCGCCATCGAAACTGGTGGCTGCCCACACGCCGCCATCCGCGAAGACATCAGCGCGAACATGGGCGCCTTGGAGACCCTCCAAGCAAAGTTCGGCTGCCAAATGCTATTCGTGGAGAGCGGTGGCGATAATCTAGCCGCTAATTATTCGAGGGAGCTGGCGGATTACATTATTTATGTCATTGATGTTTCTGTGAGAGGTTTTTATTGATTCAATGGATTTGTATAGACGAATGTTGTATAGGGTGGTGATAAGATACCTCGGAAGGGAGGCCCAGGCATCTCCCAGTCAGACCTCCTAGTGATTAACAAGGTCCGACCTCTTTCCCTTTCCTCTATTTTTGCCTTCTCACTATCCACAGACCGACCTAGCCCCATATGTAAACGCTTCCCTCGCCATCATGGACCGCGACGCGAAACTCATGCGCGGGGATGGCCCAACCGTGTTTTGTAGCGTGAAGGAGGGCAAAGGCGTGGATGACGTGATTGAGCTGATATTAGGAGCGTGGAGGGCCGCGGGTGCACCCGGAAAAAGGGGAGCGGTCAGTGATGACTCTGATGAGTAGGTCGAATCAATGTTGCGATTTGAAATGTGAAATGCATCCGCACGAATCTTCACAACACCGTCGCAATCAGATCAACCCCACATCGCTACTCCCACGACCAAACGGCGGATATAACCAGAGAAGTTACGCGAAAAATACCTGCAGAGGTTGATCGGTGCGTATACACGCTCTGCAGAAGTCGGGGCTGGTCCGTATCACGATGATAACGGATATCCGGATCCCCAAACGACATATACCCAAACAGAGGCTCCTGCAGTGTCGTAACCACCGTGGAAGTACCGAAGCGTTCTATAGTTCGGTGAGAAGTCATTGTTCGCGGTTTTGGTTTTGATCACGATAGGGAGACATGATGTGTCACAAGCACTAAGAATCCGATTGCAGTTCCTGTCCAATGTTTCTTTGTGGTAGGCCGGATCCCAGAGTATGGTATGGAAAAAAGTCGCCGAGGCTGTAGCATTACTAGCACATCATGACTGAGACTGCGACTCTACCAGAAGTGAGCATAAACTCTCATCAACCCCTCCACATTGACCGTGACCTTGCCCTGATCATGAGATCCTGAAAACTCTCTTCGGATGGTCAGCGGTTACACCCCTCGATGATCGTGCCTGCTTGTATACCGAGCAGCAGCACGCTGCACCACTGGCACACCATCGTGTTTCAGACGTTGAATGCAATTTGGAGCACGCACGGCTGCAATCCCAATTTCCATACCCAAGTGAAGCGACGACGATCTCCAGAGCGACAAAATTGCTGAGTAAACTTTTCCAAAACGGACGGGTTGCAGGCTTATCTACCAAGCCATTTACGTGCAGCCGATAGTCATTTTGGAGTTTCTCAAAATTTCCAGCAGAGGACCAGGCGATGGAAAAAGGATAGGCTCAGGTAGTTAGGCTAATGGGTTCATGAGTAATACATCCTCAAAGCTGATGGAATGCCTCGATTATGCAACTAGCCCACACACCACCGTTTACACCGCCCAAACATCGGAACAACCTTCGTATGGCCCTGCCAGTGTTTCAACCGCAATAGTCTTGCCGTTGTGTGCTTCGAGACGGTATGTAACTGCCTTCGACCCCACATCCCAGGATACATACATCAGGCTCTGGGGCACCACACCTACGTCATCCAATAGTGATCGAGTAAGACGGTGACCATTGGGATCGGTTAAGCGAAGCTCGGTGATATTGGTAGCACCGTTTATAGACGACAGGAAGCTCGACTATGAAGGAGGGCACAGAGTTAGTAGAAGTAGATGGGAAGGAAATTACACCGACCAAGTCCTCCGTATTCAGTGGTTGTGGTTGTGGGGAGGTATTCGCTGAATTAGCCATGATCCTGAGCTCCGCCAGCTGAGGAACAACCTTGAGCAAGTCGCCGAAAGCGGGAATGCTAGCACGAAACCCGCCGACACCCCATTGAAACTCGAGGTGACGAAGCGTGGGAGCAACACTCGCCACAAGATCGAAGCAAAGTCGGGTGGTCAGGTATGGCATGTCGTTTAGGCGGAGGTGAGTGATCGGACGTTGGGTACTGGGACCCAGCAAGGCAGGAGCCCACCGTATAACTTCCTGGTCAACACTCAGAGCTTTTAATCTAGGCAGATCATCGCAGTCTAAGACGAGCCCATCTGCCCCCTCGATGCTGAGACGCTCGATAGTTGGATGTCGCTTGAGGAAGTAAGCAGCAGGACCAGATAGGCTTTCTATTGACAAATGGAGTGTGTGAAGATGCGGATGGGAGGAAGACAGAGTAAGGCCTAATGGGCCACAGCACAAAGGGAGATCCAGATGAAGAATCTCCAGCTTTTGCAAACCGTCGAGCATGCCTTGAAGGGGTGAACAGTCCCAGCCGTGTGCATCCTGCAACCCCAGGCGAAGTACCCGGAGTTGAGGGTATGCAGCAGCACAGAGCGTGGCCTGCGATAATGCTTCAGAAACATCCACGAGAGCGCAAAAAAGGCGGTCACTCGCCCAATTTGGTTCGTTCAGCGATTTGAGGAGGTGGAGTTCCTCAAGTGAACCCGACGACTTGCTCAGCGCATACCAAACATCACTAGTAAGTGTAGGGGGAAACTGATACGGCACATCCAAACCGAAGACCCTGAGGTTTCCGCCATCCCCTAAAGTCTGGAGGAGTATGATGAGATGGTAGGAGAATGTCTGATACGTTCGTATTGCGGCAAACTTGAATCCGTAGAGGTGGAACCCTATTGTCAATGTACGGCAAAAACGAGCAAAGCTTGGGTTATTCTTGAAGGCAAAAGCAAGGGCAGATACATGCTCCATGGTGATGCATATGTTCTGGTACAGGGTAGGAGTGAGCACGTCATGAAATAGACGGTCGGAACGAGATAAAGACGAAATATCTGCTCTACTGGAAATATTCGAGGCTATCTGGGAGAGCAGTTCAGGAATGCTGAGGCAACGGTTTGCGGATGAAAGATCCATATCCGGACAGGTCCACCCTGACATGGACATCGATTCTCAAAACAGATCCTATACCATTCTGCGTATCAAAAGAAAGCGCACGGAGGAACCACTAGATGCGCTTGGTATGTACCAATAACGCTGTCTTCTAAGCTACGCTCATTGCCTGTTCAGTTGTCGAATCTTGTGTTCGCCGAAAGAAATCCAGAGGTGGCATCGGTGTCTTTCAGTTCGCACAAACAGTAGAGCAAGATGCCTGGGAAGACGCGAAGCGACGCAAGGATCTACAGGTTCATTCGTCCCCATTCTGCGAATCCGTTCCGTTCACCTAACGCCTATTTATTCCATCAGGAAGAGATATCTCGAATCGCCCGTGAGACCGCCGAAAAAGAAGAGCTAAAGGCTACCACTGCAGTGCCGCCAACATCGCCGACCATTTCTCGTAACAAAGACGAGCCAAATCGTCGATACAAGATCATCTCTCAAGATTCTCCTGACCCAGAAAATTTGACCGAACTGACCAGTCCGTACGCATCTGCAGCTTTGCCTTCCCTGATAACGCTGTTCCCGACATGCCGTAATCTTGTCCCTTCGTAAGACCCAAAGTGCTGTCCTCCAAAAATCTCCCACCAAAAAATGCAAACGACTTCAAAATGTACGACGCCGTGCTATCTGCCGATAACGTGCCCGTCATCGACCCCGAAATGGAAAAGTTCATGTCAATGCTAAACGATTATCTCAAACGTAAGTACTAGATGGGCTTTATGCTTTACTTCTTAGCTTACACTTCCTGGCACAGTGCATGATATATCCCCGCCTGCTTCTCTCGACACAATGCCGGATCCCCCAGCGCATCTGCCAACATCGACATCCAAACCCGAAGATTACGTCTGGGATGTATTTTACCACCGCCCAGCAACACTCAGCGAATGGAACGAGGCTGCAAATGTTGGCACTCTGTAATTTATTGTTTGCCGTACAATCCCGTGTCCCTACTCATCGCCACTTGCCAGAACGGGCCTCCCACCCTCCATAGCAGACCCATACGATTCCGCGTCTGACTCAGAAGAAGAAGATGAAGCAGACGAAGATTCGAACGGTTACTTTTTACCCGTTCAGCACATCCTGTGTGCTCACTTGTTTTGTTTAGCGGAAGAATATTACAAGAACGACTACCCCGATGAAGAATCATCAGACACCCGCAGCAGTGGTACGACGTCTTTGTTTTCTCGCGTACTTGTCTATTTTACTCGTTTGCAGACGACTTTCATGAGCACTCGGACAACGACGACCTGATGCAGTATCAAGACGATGGCGATGATCACGAATGGAGATGAAGGCATTTGACTAAGCTTACTATGGTTCGGACTTTCGTCATTCCCATGTACGTCTCGACACAACATCAATTCTGCCATGCTCAATGAAAAATACACTTTCCCTCCAACATGCAAAGTAACATCAACTCACGCGCACGACTCTGGGCTTTTTACTGCGCGTGGGATTGTTGTAACGGTGAGGATCTGTAAAATGCCGAGTGCCAAAATCCCTAAATTACTTACAAGTCAAGTAATAATAGTTCCGGCACAACACCTTTTTTTGTGCCTGCCACCAAAGTATACTCGTCGCACTTTCATTTTGTGAGAGAAACGCTTTCCTCTGCAAAGCGCTTCCAATCTGCTCCGGATATATGTCAGTCGAGACTAGTGCCCTTTCTTCGCAGATTGTAGTAAGTTGTATTCGGGCGAGACAAGCCAACCTCAAGACCTCAACCCATGCCGAAAACAAGTGCAGGGTCAATTTCGATTTGTATCCACTAGTGCCCATGACATATGAATTGGGGCAAGACGACAATGTGAATTCTGAGGATATGTACAGTATACAGAATAATATTACAATTTCTGGTGTTTTCATGCCTTTTGAATGGATCCATCCTCGCTCTTGAAAAATCAAGTGTCAAAATCATGGATCTGCACAGGACTTCAATCAACTCACAGTCTGCCTGCCCACCTGCTCGTGTTGTTTCCCCACAGTCAACAAGCCCAAGAGAACAAGGAATGTTAGAGCAGCAACAGCCACAACGAGCGTCACGCCAGCACCGAGGAACCCCGCCCCTACGGGGCCAATCAGCTGGTGACTCAGGAACTGAGCCTTAGCTGACGCCGCAGCGGCCGCAATTGCACCACAACCTCGGTCCTGGGTGTTTGAGCAAGTGGTGCACCATTCTGCTGTAGTATTCACGGCGACAGGCTAGTGGACCCAATGTATTACAAGAAATCCCAGAATACCAGGTAAAGAATGCGGAGTTCTCACCGCCAATGTATTGACGAAGGTGGAAAGGGAAACGTCCCCAGATCCATCCATGAAACTGTATGTCTGGAACTGTGCGTCGGACCCATTCTTGAAATTGAATCGTAAAACGGGTGCGCCGCCAGACGATGGCTGGCGGACTTCAAGTGTTACAGCAGCAGCATAGTTGACTGCAAGGTAGAAACCCCGACTCAAGATAAAATTTCCAATTGAGGTTGAGGGAAGACCTACCAATGCCAGCTAATTCAGGATTGGCTTGTGCAACGCCGGTTATGTTGAATAGAGACAGGAATGGCTTGTACGAAATAGCTTCGTAGACAAATTTCAGTGGGTCCGAAGAGTTAGAGATACGGTTGAGCCCGTTGATAATCGATGGCAGTATCGTTTGGCCCGCGACTAAGTATCTCGATAAGGAATGGAAAATGACAGCGAATCGAGAAACTTACTGTTTCCTATACCTTCGAGTTCGGGAGAAGTGAAAACACCATACTCGTGGTCTCTAGCTTGTTCTAAGAACGTGGCTGGGAGGGATTTGGCAAAAGTTGCGTTGTGGATAGATTGGACGTTCATGAAGTCATAGATCTAGGCGACATGTTGATTAAGGGGGACAATGCTACTGGCTGTGGTACGTACGTTCCACTGCACAAATGGACGAATGGTGAGGAAGTCTGCTGTTACATGGAATAAATGCAGACGTACCATGTTTTGCAGTGTGACTGGCCGTCCATCCAAGTACGGCGGTAACTGCTTCAAGAATCCAGCACTCTCGTCCTGCTTCTGCAAGAAAGCAGTGGAACTGTAGAACGCGGTCGTCGCCTTATCGAATGTCTTTCAGAAGAACTGTTAATGGGCTGTGGTGTCTGACAAGACAAAGGCATACTGTACAAGACGTGAACCCCTCAAGGGAAACATCGTTTGTTGGCTCAACAGACTCGACTGGTGGTAATTCAACAAACATCGCTCCCCAGCTCGATTGTCAGACGAGTACTCACTCGGAACGTACTGACTAAATTGTCAACACCATACAACCTCCTGCATGTGAAGACACCCACCTGATACCCGCCCAATGGTCCAACGATCGTAGTCCCATTTGCAAGTGTTATACTGTAGTTCGTGGTCACCGGCCACAGGCCTTGCACCAACGATACGGATGAATCAAAGATAACTCCAGCTTCTCCTCCGGCATCCGCACGGACCTGGACCTGGTTCTGATCGAATAAACCTGTACTGATGCCTAGAATGTACGACGGAGAAGACACGTTCATATAAAGGGAGCCCATCTGGGCACCGAGTTGAAATTCTTGTTGCTGCAATGGCCACAAATGATGAGACGCTGTACACGGAAAAAATTATACCGAGAATCACATTGCCAAGGGCTGTGAGTGCGGTGGCAGACGCAGAGTATGTCTCTGGATCTTGATAGAATCCTAGACGATCACCGTGACGAGCGAGAACAACAACACCCAAGACCTTGCTGTCGGCCATATTTGCATCAAAATGACTGGATGCGTGGGGAGCAGCAGTAAGATTGCCGCGTAAGTCATGTTTTACACGAGTGTTTATAAAGAGTACGCACGAGTGTTATGGATTATTCTATATGGTACCCCAGGGTACCATATAGGATAATCCTCCCACTCGGATCCTGATTTATCGACGATAACGGTTTGATCCCTTTCGATAAGGCGTGCGTGGTTACACTTTCCTATGTCATTGTTGAGGCTACTCGATACAGCTATCACCAGCCTGGTCACATCAGTTGAACCTCGTTCTCACTTACATGCGCATTGGACAGATCGGACCCGTTCCGGCCACATCAGCGTCACCATAAGGAACCGTATGGTCATCCTGCCGATAGATTATTGACTAGAGCCATATCCCGTCAACATCAATGTTACGATTCGACCTCAGAAACTCGTCAGTTCAAAAGATGTCCTGATTGAATATTATAATACGAAATAAAGAAGCCTCTGCCTCAAAAGCAACTATTTTGGACAATCTTCGCCTCTTCGGTCGGGACGTCCGAGCCAAGGTTCAAGAATGCTACCAAGACTCTCCTGTTCCGATATCAACTTTGATGACCACAGCATTGGTGATCGCAGACTCGAGTACTGTTTCGATCTCCCCAACTTCTACTCAGTCCGTGTATCTTGATTGATCTGTGTGGCGCGCCGGTCCAGCCTAAGATATGATCGAGTCCGTTGATGCGAACCAGGTCTCCGGTGGCGTACATGGTGGAATGGATCGTCGACGAAGACTTTGGCTGTTTGTTCGGGGTTTTCAGATACCTTGACCAGACATCCGAGTGGAACAGGTCGCGGACGTTCATCGAGAACATACACCTTAAGGCCAAGCCGGTGCCCTATGTTCGAACCTTCAGTGGACAACGTGATGTGGCTTCTTGGCAACAACGGCTACAGTGGTCTCGGTAGGTCCATATCCGGTCGGGGTCAACAGATGAGTTTCCTTTTCCTGAAGCAGTGACCTACACATTGACAAGACTCACGGCAGCTGCCCATGTTTTCCTAACCTCTGTAACTCACCACCGGCAACCGTGCTGCAGAGATGAGATCTCTTCTGGCGTGATCAGTGCCGCAACCAAGCAAGTACAGATAGTTGAGACGTTGACAACATAATAAGTCACCCCTTCACGAACTGACCTGTAGCTGTGACTTCCAGGAATGTGATTTCCGTGTTCTTGGCGACTTGCCCGAGATTGTTCATCAACTCTCGCTTGGGGACGACGCACAGCACTCAATGTACGTACAGTTGTGTGTGGCCTTGGTGTGTGCAGCGGCGGGGCCAGCTTTCTTGGCTCCGGGGCGTGGACAGCGGACTTGAGGCCTGCTTTCAATGCAGCACCGGGAGCTTTAACAACAGCTTTTGCCGTTGTAGAGAGAGGACTGGTGATTAGCATCTCGATTCCCGTCGCCCAGACAGTCAATCGCTTACAATTGGGTGTAGCCTTGGCATTTGCAGCCGCAGGGGCATCCTTCTTCGCAGTAACAGCAGCCTTTTTCGTGAAGTAGTCCGGCAGGAATCGCTTCGAGCGAGAATTTTGTGCTGTGTCAAAAGTTGTGAGCCCGGTTGACGGCGATTGGGAAGGAACTGACGTCTTCGTCATCGGGCCCGGCGGAAGAGCAAAATGTCACGGCGAAGGATTCCTGGCTGAGAACACATGTAGGCAAATACGCTGGACGGCGTTTTCCCTTCAGCTCCTGCTACAAGCAGAGACAGCTAGCAGCACTGACCAGTGGGAGTCGTTCCCAAGTTGGTACCGAAGCAATCAAATTTTGGGTTGCCGGGCATGCGACGTAACCGTGACCGAGTCTTGTGTTGACTTACATGTAGTCCCATCACATGCACTTGTACCGCCGTTCATGGATGATGACTCGACAAACAAAAACCTGAGAGGTCTTATCAGGCTTGGCCTTGTCGTTTTGTATCATGATTCCACAACTGTTGTCAGGCGCGTTGCACGCAGTTTGGATGAGTCAGCGAGTCAATCGTTCAAGTGCCTGTGTTACTGTACACCGTGTAAGCCGGCGAGCACGTTGGTTGACTTGTTGGATTCATCTCTTGATATTCTCGTTGTCGCGTTTCGTCTCTTGTGTTGGTTCAACCGAGCCCGCATTGCAACTTGTGCATGTGGCGCTTACTTCTCGGCCCCATTTCGGAAGTGTTCTTCTACCAGCTTGGGGTAGGTCGCACTGTAAACATGGGTTTCCCTGCTGTTGGACATGGCTAAAGCCAAGTTATGTGCGCGGAACATTCCAAAGAGAGGGGTAGGATGGTGGGAAAGTGGCGCCTGAGACCGAAAACACGGTTTTTGAGCATCCTCGATCGAAGACCCAGAATAACGATGGTCCCAGGCCAATACGCGTTGTATACATGTAAGGAATACATTTCATACCCTTACAAAGGAGCCCGCATAAATCGTCCCTCAGGGCACGTCTGGGTCTTGTTGTCTGCCTGACGTTGCTTTCCTACGTTCAACTTGAACAATCCAAAGGAAACCAGAACTGCTAGCAAAGCGCCAGCCACAGCAAGCATCACGCCTGCACCGAGGATCCCTGCCATCAAAGGGCTGACGTGCTGGTGATTCTGATTCTGATTCTGAGTTGACGCAGCAGCAGCAGCAGCAATTGCACCGCAACCTCTGTCTTGAGTATTTTCGCAAACACTGCACCAATCTGCTGTGGTATTCATGGCGACGGGCTAGTGCAGACAATTTTGTATGTGATTCTCGACATACTGCCCATGTAGGCTCACCGCTAATGCATGGACGAAGGTGGAAAGGGGAATATCCCCAGATCCACCCAGAAGATTGTAAGTCTGAAATTGTGAATTGGACCCATTCTTGAAGTTAAATCGTAAGAGAGGTTCACCACCCGATGACGGCTGGTGGACCTCAAGTACAACGGCAGCAGCAGGGTTGACTGCAAGGTGGAAATCGGACCAACCCTAAATGAGTGGTTCAATCGACGGAGGGCTTACCAATGCTGGCTAATTTAGGATTGGCTTGAGCAACGCCCGTCATGTTGAATAAGGACAGGAATGGCTTGTACGAAATAGCTTCGTAGACAAATTTCAGTGGGTCCGAAGAGTTAGAGATACGGTTGAGCCCGTTAATAATCGATGGCAGTATCGTTTGGCCCGCGACTAAGTATCTCGATAAGGAATGGAAAATGACAGCG
Organism: Hygrophorus pudorinus; assembly: GCA_003314045.1. Lineage (NCBI taxonomy): Eukaryota > Fungi > Basidiomycota > Agaricomycetes > Agaricales > Hygrophoraceae > Hygrophorus > Hygrophorus pudorinus. The sequence continues at coordinate 44,451 of QLPF01001823.1, forward strand.
AATCGAGAAACTTACTGTTTCCTATACCTTCGAGTTCGGGAGAAGTGAAAACACCATACTCGTGCCAATTTGCCAGGTCTCTAGCTTGTTCTAAGAACGTGGCTGGGAGGGATTTGGCAAAAGTTGCGTTGTGGATAGATTGGACGTTCATGAAGTCATAGATCTAGGCGACATGTTGATTAAGGGGGACAATGCTACTGGCTGGGGTACATACGCTCCACTTCACAAACGACGAAGGGTAAGAAGATCTGGTGCTATATGGTATAGGAAATTCAGACGTACCATGTTTTGCAGTGTGACTGGTCGTCCATGCAAGTATGGCAATAGCTGATTCAAAAATCTAGCACTGTCGTTCTGCTTCTGCAAGAAAGCAGACGAGTTGTAGAACTTGACTGTGGCCGTGTCGAATGGCTATCAGAAGAACTGTAAAAGGACTGCTATGTCAATGCGGCTGATACATACGTTACAAGACAGGTATCCTTCGAGGGACACATCATTTGTCGGCTCAACAGACTCAACTAGAGGTAACTTCATGAACATGCCTTCGTCTCATCGACTAGCACTCACTTGGAACGTACTAAACGCATAACTTGTCAATAACCACTGCACGACCATTGACCGGCAGACACTCACCTGATACCCACCCAGCGGCGCAACGATCGTAGTCCCATTCGTGAGCGTTGTATTGTATTTCCTGGTCGCCAGCCACAGGCCTTGCACCAACGATACTCCCGATTCGTATATGACGCCAGCCTCTCCACCGGCATCCGCGCGGACCTGGACCTGACTTTGCTTGAATAAACCCGTACTGATGCCCTGAATACGCGATGGTGAAGACGCGTTCATATAGAGGGCGCGTAACTGGACACCCAGTTGAAATTCTTGTTGCTACAATGGCCACAAATCGTTAGGTGTATAAATTACTGGTTCTGTATGCCGACACCCACATTGCCTAGGGCCGTGATTGCAACGTCGGACGCAGTGTACGTGTCCGGATCCCGGTAGAATCCCAGACGGTCGCCCTGGCGAGCAAGAAGAACGACACCTAAAACCTTGCTATCGGCCATATTCGCAACAAAATGGATCGGTGTGTGTGGAGAGCTCAGTGTTTGGCCGTGCAAAGTTCAGCCATATATATGGGACGACGCACAGCCTGCATATCATTTCCTGGAGCAGAGGAGCGGAAAGAACACGACGCGGCTCAAGCGAAGCTGAATGTGAGTGTCAGCGGCTGTCAGTAGTGATCCTTTCGGAGGAACTACTATGTACATACCATGTGAAGTCCGCCATATGATGCTCCAATGAAATCAGCCTTCCTTTTCTTAGGTAGTTTCTATGAACCAGTTGCTATTCTTGTACGTGGAAGTACTGACAGACCGTCTTTTGCCGTTGTTCTACATATCGCGAGCTCTCATACCGAGCCTCCCACCGATTCCATCGTCTACCGATTTCAAATTATTGATCAATCACAATGTCAATCGAGAGAAAAAAGACTACTAACGAATGGCGAAGCTGTGGGGCGATCAAGGATCGCTAATTCCTCTTCGGTGAATGGCATCAAAGGCACAACGAGGGTGCGAAGAGGCAGCATCAGCATAATGATCACAGGGAAACCAATTGCCGCTGTTCACGGAACGTATTAGCTCGTCCAGTACGATCTCTCTGCAGCACAGGGAAAAGATATTGCGCACCAACAGTCTGGGTGATGGCGAACGTGGCCCCGAAGCCCACTAACTGTACCCCAATGAACAAAAGGATGCGTGACTTGCGGACATTCCGCAAAGGCTCATCCGCACGCGTGAGGGTGTTGTCACGAAGGAAATACAGTATCTTCTTGGTGATTCCGTTTCCTTGCAGGGCTTCGACACCCATGAACCAGCTACACAAAATAAAAGAGACACATAAACACTGGCGAGATCTCTTTTCGCTGTGACAAAACTCACAAAAGCCCAGCCAAAACACCTGCATGGACATGTTTGAACATAAACATGGAGGGAAACACGGCTACACACCTCTCGGGATAAGGCCCAGGACGTGTAAGAAAGGGCCAGTGAGTAGGACTAGACATAAAGACCCCTGTGCAAGATTCGACACACGCTGCTCCACCACGGGCATGGTACCCTCGTGGATGACATCTGAGTGACTGGCGGATTCGGTTTGTGATGGAGCCCGGGACTGATGTTCCGGTGGTATCTTTTCTTCATCTTGGTCCTTTAATTTCTCGAGAGGACGGACCGTAATAAGCAGAGAGGTGGTGTGAATGGGTGCTTGGGGTATGAGACCGTTCGGGGCAGGAACACCAATAAGACCAGCGATGAACGTCGTGATTCCAAGTAGGAAAAAGTCGTAGTGGAACCCTGGTGGTTTACGCAACGAGAACTCAGAGCTCTGGGCCATTAGGGACTGTGATAATATCAATGTCTCGTCAGAGGGTGGAGTTATTCTGGATGCGTACCGAAACATTGTGATCGAAAAAGAACAAAATCCACAAGACGAGACCGAACGGTAATGCAACGCCTACCCATTTTCCTTCAAGATGCCAGAACTTTACCAGCCAAGCTCGTCCACCTGCCGCTTGGAATGCGCCGCCTACGGGTAGCGTTGTCGGATTGGCTGCATTGAATTTACCCCAGTATGCCATTGCCGAGGAGGCGATGAGCGAAATGGGCATGCCATAGTCCGCAAGGAAGCGCCTGACGTGACGGTGGAAGTATGACTTTTGTGCAAGGGATTTAAAGAGGAATGAAGTAACCAGCATCAGAAGAGCAAGAATTACAGCAACGAAAGCACCCTCGGTATTAAGGGGTTGCGACTGAAATTCCCGGGTTAGGACTTGAATACCATATTGTAAGTAAACCCAGGAGACGTAGAAACCAAATGTATCGCAAGAGAATAAAGTGACGTATTTGAGGAAATTGCACCCTGTGATAGACATCAAGATGAAGGTAGAAGGTGACAGATGCGCAAGGGCCTACAATTGAGGACAGATGTGATCCAATGGAATATAGCCGCCCAAAAATAGACCCAGCCCATAAATTGTAAATAGCTCGGTGGATTCGATTCTCTGGCTAAGATGTTGAAAATGGTCTTGTTGAACACCGTTATAGGCCCTGCATTACGTGAGTGGTATTATCTCTATACTTGAAAAAGACGTACCAGTAACACCAGCAATAGTAAGGGGTTGGGCTCCAAAGACCGAAAAAATGAAAGCAGCCATGAAAGAGGATACGAGAACTTCAGTAACGCCATACTGTTCAGTAGTCTCGATCAAGTTTAAAGAAAAGGCAATGCCAGGTAAAACGCTGAGATGTCATTTCAGGCCTCCGACTTGAATTTGCAACGGCTATGTAGAATGCACTCACTTGGCAAAGAATATGAGGGCAGTGGCGGGCACGACCCTATAATTCCAAGCATCTATCCAGTCACTTCTATACCAAGGGCCACGGGCACGAATGTCTAACATAATTCCCCTCCCCAGCGTGGTTATCCAAGAGGGAAATCGTCTAAGGGAAGCAGGGGAACGGATTGTAGCCAAAACAGAAGAGGTCTCGTTCATATTTGACTGGGCTTTTGGATTCAAGTTCTTTTTTTACGGGAGGGTACACGCTTGAGAATCAGACTCACTGGCACATGAATTTATGAAAGCTCCGTAGACGAGTTACCTAAGCATCAGGGAGTATAGCCGCGGCGGAGGACCGCACAGATACACGTAAGAGCTCCAAGTCCAATTCAAAGTGCATAATATTGTATAGGCTGATAATCATGCATGTTCATGGATTCGACGACCTTTACGGAATTATGACAGTTTCCTAATTGGTAACATGTCGGATTACTAGTAATACAACCCTTAAGCTTGAAGCTTCACCAACAACTGCGCGTAATAATCATCAGACTCGGAAGACTTGAAACTCGCGACAAACATGCCCCCGAAATACTTGTACTCTGCTGGCTGCGGCTGATTGCAGTGTATTCAAGATATCGTTGACTGCTGACAGCTTGGACATATAGAATACAGCAGACTTCAGAGGCTTGTATCCGTTCGACAAAAATGTGGGCGAAACGGCTTTGATGATCCTCGTCACGGTCGAATTCCCTTCCAGCAGAACCGGGTGGAGGCGCTGCATCCAACCAGTCTGACCCCTTCAAGTACTCGGGCGGATGCTCGCTTTGCGGTATAAGTATTGTAACGGACAGGCGACTTCTTTCACCTCTCGATGATCGTGGATACATTGGCGATGGCCGCTTCGTCCGCAGCGGCAGAAATTTGCATGTCCGCGTCTTGTGATTCGATCCACCTCTGGTGTTAGGAGGCGACATATCCCAATTTAGATTCCATGTTCTCGTCATCGTCATCGACATCCATTCCCCCGGTGGAAGTTCCCTCATCTGAGCTGTCCTTGTCGTTTGGTTAGTCCATTCAACGTCATAATACCGCAAGACAATTCGCACACATTGGGAAATGGGTTCGACTTTGTGCTCTGTGTCCGTATAGAACGTGATAGCGCGAAGTTTTCTCATAAATCGCCTCGATGTCCTCATCAATATCGTCTGAGGCACTACCATGTCCGCTGGGCTGCGTAACTCATGGGAAGTTAGTATACTGTAATGGATAGGGGATCAAGACGTGCCACGGATTTTTGCCTTCCCTGACATGTCTACACAAGGTTCCCCGCCATTGCGTCGCAAAATGACATTTCCACCCGTTCAGTGCAAAAAGAACTGTGCCGTGATGCTTATCGCCATGAGTCGAGTCTCTGCGCCACTCGAAGTGGCCACCTGCTTCGTATATAGCGCAACTCCAGCCCGAGTTTCCGGCCGACGAACAAAGTGGTAGACCGTGACAATGCATCCTCCAAAACCACAGCTGATCAAGTCACCTACGATCTCCCTCCCATGCCGATACTCTAGGTCCATGACTGTCTGGTCGCCCCTGCCAAACGCTTTTCCGCAAAATCAGATCAACGTTGGGGCTTAAAATTGTACCGGCATCTTCTCCAGCAATTTGTAGGGGTTTTTTAGCCTGATGATTTGCAACGGGAATTAAGGTAGACGGCGTGCAAGAGAGTTTGGTGAGCGCTACACCCAGGGCGTGCCGATCTTCATGGGGAAGCCTTTGCCTCGCAGGGAATTCAGCCTCGCACGGACACGTAAGTACGCTGCTATATCATGTTCTAGATCATCATTATGAGGTTGTGAGTTAACGAAGAAAGAAAGTTGACTCAAGCTTTCAAATATGACTAAAGTCACGGTAAAAACGAGGCATATTCATACTACTATTATTCAAGTTCTAGACCTGGCACACTTTACTCGCAAGAACTATTTATATTATGGCCATGGTTTTTCGGGTCAGCGAAGCGTTAACCAGGACGGCGTTACCAATCATTATAGACTGAGTTCAAGATTCAATTGAAATATGATATCTGACCACGTCTTGACCCCTCTTCAAGTTCGCATGATAGGGGTCCAGGGGTCGACACTCACATATTCATGTTGTCGTCGGGCTTATGGCTAGTCAAGAGAAACCAGAGTCTATTTTGGGTCCTTACGTCTACCCTACACGGTCTTTGCTCATCGGTCGCGTCCATCCTGCTGCAGATCAGAATGGAACTGATAATGTCGGCAGCTTAGCTCAAGGTGGGTCGACGACTCAAGCGGAACGCTGGACCAAAGACGCTGGCGTCATCCATTCGAAACCCACATCACCGCAAATCCAGACAGAATTGTCAACTTTTAACTGTGTGGAAAATCACCGCAACCCTTCTCCATCACACAGTGAAAAGGGACCAAGGGACGGGCCCTCAAGAACAGAAATGTCAGCTGAAGAACCGTGCAGTCGCCCGAATGTCATTCCTCCCAATAGTCGACACTGCTTAGCGCTACCGGATCCATATTCTTCTCCGACGGGTAAACAGCACTCCGTATTGTCCTCGGCTGACGCGGCTGCACCAGGTTCCCTTGGAGAGCATCCGTCGATTTCTCAACAAACGGGAATCAACTATCTTGACAGCAAACATCCTCGACACCTTACGGAGCTGCCAGTTAACTCCCCAAATTACGGGGTTGTTCATCCGACTCCAGAATCGCTATACCTGCCTTCCACAAGTAATGGCCAAGATCGCTGTATATCTTCCGTCCTTGGCCGTGGCTCTCCAGAGACATCAAGTCGTAACTCCCTCTCGGAAGTGCTTTCCCTTTCCACTCCGTCAGATCCTCAGTCCGGTACAGCCGAGGCATCGTCTTTGGTTGCACCTTCATCACAAGGCACCTGGTTCGAGAATGGGGACGCTACCAATAAACCACTCGTAACTGACAGGTTTCTGCACGAGCAAGACGATAACGGTAATCATATTGTACTCGGTCGTGCAGGCAAGATAATGCGTTGTGAGGATGAGGTCATTGCATTTCTTGTAGGCCCTTTCTTAACGATCCACTGAACTGATACATTTTAGCCTATTCGCACTCCCGGTGCTGTGCAAGGGTTTGGCGTTCTGATAGCAGTAGATGAGGATCTAGAACATGGGACGCTAGTTGTCCGTCAAGTTTCGGAGGTAATTCACGCCTTGTCATTTGCAGTCCGGGCCAAATCATTAATACCTTTAACGCTAGAATTCCCTGGAGCTACTGGGCCTTTCCCCTCAGTATCTATTCTCTCAAGATTGCTTTACGGATACATTGCCGGATTCTCAAGCAGAGGTCCTTTGGGATAATATACAATACCTCGACCGGGAGGTTGGCCCCCATGTATTCCTCCTCACAGGGTGGAGTGCGCCCAAGGTTGGCGACAAGGAAGCTGACAACGGGAGGTACTCTTGGACATGCTGGTGCGCTGTACATCGCTCCGGTGCTTCACCCGAGCATCCAGGCATCATCATCATGGAGTTGGAGCTTGAACACGACACGCTCAACCCACTTTGCCAGCCGACCGTCTCACACCCTCATACCAGCTTCGCTGGTACAACTGGCAGTGCTAAATCCTCAGACCCTAGGTCTACTAATGACATCAGTATAGACTATACCAAACACACAACTCCTCACAAGTCGCACAACGCGAGTGGAACAATACAGAGTTCGCTGGCATGTATACCGAGTGCTCCAGAGTCGTTGGCGAGTTTGAAAGGCGCCGACAACTGGGTTCCGTCGGCAGAAGATATACGCGAAAGTACTACGAGTCGGTCAAAGTCACTTCCAGCCTTGGAACACTTGCGCCGTATGACAGGAACTGCGGTATCATCCCATCCACCCACCGGGTTCCATATTCGTCGGGGAAGTAGGCGAAGTGCTAAGAACAGTGGGGTAGGAGTGATGGACGTCTTTGCCGTCATGGCGCAGATCAACGAGCAGTTCGGGGCGGCATCTGATCTCGAAAACTTCTTGAAGATTGTGGTTGGTGTCATCAAGGACTTGACGCAGTTCCACCGTGTCTTGGCATACCAGTTTGATGAAATTTGGAATGGTCAGGTTGTCGCCGAGCTCGTGGATTGGAGTCAGACGTGTGATTTATACCAGGGGCTTCATTTCCCTGCCTCTGATATCCCTGCCCAGGTGAGCATCGTCTATACAGATTACATAAAACCTCTAACATTGTCGATGAGGCACGTGAACTATATGCCATCAGTAAGCTCACTTGACAATATTTGAAGATTTGGAGAGGGACGTCTGTTCTATTTACAGACAAAGTTCGCCTTCTCTATGATCGTTCTCAAACTACTTCTCGGATAGTTGTTCGGAACACAGATGACCTCAAGGTACCTTTGGTCAGCCTTGTTCACCATTTCCACCATGTTGGCCGTCTGACAATATCTCCTTTAGGATATGACCCATTGCTACCTGCGGGCAATGAGTCCCGTCCACATCAAATGTGAGTGCAAAGCAGTTCGTGTAGGGCGCGCTACTTGACCTTGCAAACAGATCTGGGGAACATGGGTGTCCGAGCGTCAATGTCGGTCGTAAGTAATCAATATTGCCTCACTGAGTAATGTAGACTAAGACACCTAGTCTATCATGGCTTTTGGCGCATTGTGGGGTCTTGTAACATGTCATTCCTATGGTTCACATGGGATGCGAGTATCATTTCCTGTCCGACAGATGCTCCATCTACTCAGCCAGGCGATATCTCGGAACATTGAACGTCTCAGCTATGCGCGTCGTCTCCACATTCGCAAACTCGTGCGTTTTCACTTTCTTGCAGACCTTTTCTTCTTCATCTCCCTGTGTTAGATTAATACCAGGTCATCGGACCATCACCCCACCGGCTATATCATCTCCAACGCCGATGATCTCCTCAGTCTTTTCGATGCCGACTTTGGTATCCTGGTGATTGGAGAGGGCGCCAAGGTATTAGGTCCTAATCAACATCGCCAGGAAATTCTTGTAGTACAAGAGTATCTACGAGTGAAGCAGTTTGCGTAAGTCTCTTGACTTATATCTCTTCCATGTGTTGACGTTTTCTCAGCACCATCCAGGTGTCACAAACTGTTGTGAAAGATTTCCCGGATTTGCAAATATCAACAGGCCTTGACGATATTGCTGGCTTGCTTTATATTCCGCTATCAAATGGCGGTAAAGACTTCATCGCCTTTCTGCGCAAGGGTCAACCTCGACATGTCCATTGGGCAGGTAAACCTCATAAAATCGGTGTTGGCGCTGAGCCGGGTCTTGAACCTCGCAAATCATTCAAAATATGGTCTGAAACTGTCGCTGGACGGTGTCGTGTATGGACAGACGAACAACTGGAGACTGCCGGAGTACTGGCTCTGGTTTACGGAAAGGTGTGTTGGTTGTCCCTGCTTGAATTTCTGTATCTGACACGTACTACTTTTATAGTTCATCGAAGTCTGGAGACAGAAAGAGAATGCCCTGCAAACCACCAAGCTCACGAATATGTTGTTGTCGAACGCCAGCCATGAAGGTGAGTTGTGCAAACGAGTCATTGTGTTGGGCAAGAAGATAAAAAACATTATTTGCTAGTTCGTACTCCGTTAAACCATATCATCAAGTAAGTATCTAGTTCTATCTGAGTCCTGGCGTCACGAGCATACCTTCATCAGTTATCTTGAAATGGCGCTTGACGGGCGTCTCGACAGTGAAACACGAGACAATTTAAACCGTTCTCATGCTGCATCGAAGGTAAACATTCAGTTCATGCAAGCTTTTCCTGACCGTATTTAAACATACGACGGTCCAGAGTCTCCTCTTCACCATCAATGACTTACTGGTATGTAGTAACATGCTTTCAAAGAGCCTTTCCTCATTTATACCACCAGGATCTGACACGTCTCGAAAGCGGGAACGAAACCCTATTCAATGAACCATTCGATCTGCAATCAGCCATTGAAGAAACAACCCAACCCTACATGATCGAAGCCGAGCGACGGGACATCAAGTTCAAGGTAGATGTTTCGGACAGCCCCAAGATGGTCATGGGTGACTGTAAAAAAATATGCACGGTCGTTGCGAACCTGTGTGACAATGCCCGTAAGTATATCAGCCCCCCACCTCTCCTTACACTGATCAGTCGTTAGTCAAATACACGTCTACGGGATCGATCACAGTATCCTGCGATACCTTTGGCGGCTCGGATGGTCTGCGCGGTTCCACGCAAACAGCGGTGGAGATCGTCGTGGCAGACACTGGACGTGGCATTGCCACCGATAAACTGGAATCCATGTTTTGTGAATTCGCGCAGGTGGAGCCAACAGAGCCCAAAACAAACTCTACACCAAGTTTTGGTGAGCTCATGGTTTTCCCACGACAATGAAGCTTGAGGTGACACATCCCGTGCAGGCTTGGGTCTAGCAGTCGTAGCAAGAATTGCACAGCAACTAGGTGGTCAACTGCGAGTGGACTCAAAAGTGGATGAAGGCAGTCGGTTCTCCTTCCTCATCCCCACCCTTCCCCCTGCGCAAGATCCCGAAACCTCGTCTAACGAGTCTTCAACCCAGTTTGGTTCGCGTAGAAACAGCCAGGGCAGCGAAATTGACTTTTTCGTGGAAGCTCTCGCTTCCAATCACATGGGTTCAACTTCATCATCAGTAGTCACCACACCACAGAGCGATGAAATGAACCCTATGGAGCTGTTGAGGAGTCCCCAGGAGACTATGCGTGGAGCTCGGCCTGGCATGTTCAAAGTCGCGGGTTCGAATGTACCTATTCGACCCGTCAGGGTAGATGAATTTGATCTGGACCCTGCGCTACAGGGTTCATCCCTCAATGCCAAGCCGCCGCTCATGGAACAGTCGCCGAAAACTGTTGACGACGAAGACACTAACGGTCCGACACAACTACGAGTCTTGATTGTTGAGGTGTGTCAATCATTGCACTCCACTACATGACATGACTAATTATTTACAGGACAACGTTATCAATCGGACAATCCTGGCAAAGAGACTGCGTATGGTTGGTCATCAAGTGGTGAACACCACGAACGGCCAGGAGGGTCTCGACAAGGTCGAATCGGATAGAGAGTTCGACTGTGTGCTCATGGACATTCAGTATGTTTCTCGAGCACTGACGCCAGTTTTCTAATTCTAATTATTATAAAGAATGCCCATCCTTGATGGCTTCCAAGCAACGAAACAAATCCGCGACCTCGAACAGTCCACTCCCACAAGGCCTGAATTCCCACCTCAACGCCGGTCCCATGAACTTAATGGGCGCATACCCATTCTCGCCGTGTCTGCATCTCTCCTGGAGCAGCAACGTGATGAGCTGGCTCAGCACGGGATGGACGGATGGATTCTGAAGCCCATTGATTTCAAGCGGCTTAATACCATTCTGATGGGCGTGACGGATTTGTCGCAACGCGAAACAGACATGTATCGACCCGGGTGTAATTGGGAGGTTGGAGGTTGGCTCAGGAAGCGGCTATGACCTCTCGGCAATCGCCGTTCTTTTGTAGTGTATGATCATTGTTCTTTGATTATAATACAACTTCCATACAGTACAGTAACTAACGAAACTTTTCACGATGTCTTCACGTCTCATGAAAACCCTTACTCTACTTCTCAACACTCCGTTGGTTGACCCATCGGAGACCCAGGCAACGCCGTTGGCTTTGACGGAAGTCGCGACCTGGTCTTCGCGAGGATCTATAGAGTCAGCAACATCATCAACGGATTCAGTGAGTTGTTGGCGTAACTCGGCCCATCTTCATTAGCTGATATTAACACAGGAAGTCCCAACGTATCCTCCAAGGATCCGTCATCCCCTCCCTCACTATTATCATTCTGTCATGTAACTGGGCCCTCTAATTTGACGTGTACTTATAACATGCATATATTGATGTTGTCTTGTCACATACTCCATACTGTCATCATCTGGATTCAAGGCGCGTTTGTGCGCATACCGCAACTCTAGATTTATATTGCTGCAGCGCTGATAATTGTACTACGGTCCAGGTCAATGTCTCATCTATTGAGGTCCAGACCATCGACAGCATCATCATGTCGTCATACGAACACTCCGCGATGCTCTTATATTGACCTGAAATCCTCTCCTGTTTGGCTTCAAGTTCATACACCATGACTCTAGCGGAGACCTGTATCCACTGCCCTCTCAAAAGTCTCTGGCATCGAAAAAGTATGTCGAATGAGGAGACATCCCCGCTTGCTTCCTCCATCCCTGTAGACATTATTCTAGAGATCGCAGACCATATTGTCTGTCCTAAGGATCTTCTCAATTTCGGATTACAGGTAATTCACCCCCAAATCTTCCTTAATTATGCTGACACGGATCTTGATTAGTCGCGCCTCCTTCTTTCACAACTCCTTCCCTTGCTCTATGCGACCCTCACACTTCAATCTAATAATAGCATTCGAAAAGTCCTCAAGCTTTTCCTCGATCGTCCCGAACTTGCAAGGCACCTTCGCGAGCTCACCATCCGGCCAAATTATACAAACCCACTTTCGCGCCCGATCGGGGGGGGATACCTAAGTGAGATAATGGTGGCAGACATTGTGACACGGTTGGCTATTGAGGGTAATTTGAAGGGGCTGAAATCATTTGTCTGGGATGGGCGGGAAAGACCAAAGGATCGGCTTTGGTTGAGTTTAAGACAGTCGTAAGTTCAAGGTTCCTATTTAGTTGTTGTGGTGTACCTACGCTAACGTCCCCGTCAGTTGTCCGTTGCTCAACAGTATTGGAACCAGTATTGGCCTGAGGTCCATAAATCCTTCCAGTCACGTATGCCGATTGCTTCCCTTTATTGCCAACACGCTATGACATTTCTGCTCAGTTGTACAAATTCAGCAATCTCATTAGCTTCTCTCTCGTCATAAAATCGCGTGACAGCCAGCCAGGTATCATTTACCGCCTTCATATATTCCTCAGACCTTGATGAGAGCCGTCCAGACCACATCCACCAAGAACTTTTACCAACCACGCTCTGGGAAATGCTTATAAGCCGCTGTCCCGGCCTCCAACACCTGAGCCTGGGTGGCCCCTCCATACCTCTCGTCCGTATATTCGACATCCGACCCCTAACCGCTGCACGCTGGCCAGGGCTCCGTAGCCTGACCCTTGGCGATGTCAAGGTACAACAAGCTCCTATGCACCCTGAAGACTCTGTCGCGTTTCGCTTGTTCTTACAAGCGCACCCCACACTCGAGTCACTAACGTTGCATCCTGTAAGCATGTTCATGCCTTCAACCCTCGGGCTACCGCACTCTGCACTCCCGCGATTGACGTTCTTGTGTGGGACCCTGCGTCATGTGCATGACCTTCCAAATCCAGCCAATCTGAAGACCCTGTGCTTAACCTCGACACAACATACTACGCACTTCTTCCTGAATGATGATCTAAGATCTCTTACCTCACTTACTTCGCTCAGTATATGGATGGACCTATCATATATTAACCATTCGACATCTGGCAATCATGGTACATTCTTCCGCTCCATTCTGGATGCCTGTCCAAGCCTATTGTACCTGGAGATCCTATGCTCTACGCATATTTCGTCCACCTTCAGCTATGTGAGCTATTCACGATTATCTATGGTTCCAAAAAGTTCAAGTCTTGCACACAGAAAGAGCTATCAAGCGCCCTCCGCCTGCGCCCCTCTCACCTCCAAACTCTCACAATAACCAAAACCCCTCACTCGTCCGATTCCAGACAGCTGACCAAAACGGCATCTATCCTGGCTCTTGAGAATCACAATCTCTGCAATATCACGCTTCGCCGTGCGCAGGGGAAAACGCTGCGTCTGAGAGGGGCTGGAACATTTGTGGTTATCAAGGACGTGGACGGTGTGCCTGTTGCACTTGAGGTGGATGAGTGGCGGGTTGGTTGGTTTGGAAGGGGAAAGGTTGTCGGAAGGTATAGATACGGTTTGCCACGCAGTTCCGAGTAGCAGATTTTAGCGCCGTCCCTCGCCCCTTGTATACTCATAAAAACAGTTTCTAGTTTTGCAAATTCGAGTCGATGTCCTGAATAAAACTCAAAAAATTGCGAACGACGCGGAGTGCTGGTTATAGGAGCCTGCTCCCGAACCCGACCTCCTCATTGGTAGCTTGGCAGTCAAACCCCTAATATGAATATGCCCCACTTAGTCTGTGTTCGCCAGCTGAATTTGAAGCACTATGAGTCCATTCGCTGCCCACTCTTTGAAACGTCTCCTACGCTGGACCCGGAAAGACGTTGACGAGGGGTCTTCTCCTTGTTTCTTCCAAATCCCTGGGGACATTATTCTAGATATTTCAGACCATCTAGTCTGGCCAATCGACCTCCTTAGCTTCAGCCTCACGGTAAGATACATCTCCTGCTTTTCGTGAACACATCTTGAAACTTACACCGGACTCGGACAGTCACGTCATATTCACTCTGTCTTGCTTCCCACAATTTACCATGACGTCCAAACAAACTCATCTGAGCAATGTAGAGCGACGCTGCGTTTCTTACTTCGGCGGCCAGATGTTTCACGCCACATCCGAAAACTTGTGCTACGTCCGAATCATTTGAAGACGTCAACGTTCAAGGGACTGGTTGACGAACAATGGATCAGCGACGCCATTGAACAGCTTGCGGCAAACATCCCCCTTCTGCACACTTTTGTATGGGAAGGTCTCGAAATGCCCAGAGATCGATTGTGGTTGACTCTTCGAACCTCGTGCGTCACTCGCATCGTTTTCTTACACTCACTAACAAACGTTTTAACTCGACAGTTGTCCTATGATGAAAACGATTGGCGTTAACGTTAGCTACAAGGTCCTGAACCCCGATAGTCATGTGTGTGTCAATCAATCTCTTCGTTTTTAATTACTACCACCAATGCCAGTCTTTCTTAGTTATATCGTTTCGATGCACTGTTAGGTTTCTCCCTCACACTCCAGAAGCGCAATACCGATCGTGGCTTCAAGACATACCCGAATTTGGAGTGGGGCCTAATGGCTTCGGATGGTCCCCTCGATGAATACCCCGAACGTATGTGGGACATGTTGCTGGAAAAATCTCCACAGCTCGAGGATTTGTCGCTTGGCTGTTTTGCGCCGTCCTGGTCACGCCCTTTCAATGTGAAGCATGTAACCAAAGGTCGATGGCCCTCCTTGCGCAGTTTAGCGCTGGGATCCGTAAAGGTGGAGCTAGACCTTGAGGACGCCTTACCCCCTTTCCTGCTTGCTCACCCCAAATTACGAAAATTAACTGTCCACCACAAAAGCCATTATTATCTCCCCATGCTCCCGGTGCCTTTCACGGGCCTCCCATCTCTTGTCGAATTGAGCGGACCCCTTTGGTATCTGTTTGGTCATTTATCTGAGATTCAGACTCTTTGCCTCACTCGTTATGAGCGTGTAGACTATCTAATGGTTGCCGTACTGCTCCGACTGTTTACATCGCTCAAGTCGTTGAGCATCTGGTTTGATCTCAGCGAGAGCAAACCAAAGCCTGGAGCTCATGGCATATTCATCAACTTCATCTTGGCGACCTGCCCGCTTCTATCACATTTAGAAGTTATATGTTCAACCAAACCTCGGTTCACTTTCGGCATTGTGAGCCTCTCGTCATTTGTATACCCCTGAACTCGTCGCTTACCCATTTTTGTCCAGGACGAGCTTTTGGGTACACTTGGGAACTTGCCTCGATTGCGGACACTCACCATCACGAAACGGTCGAAAAAGCCTGGTGATTCGAATTCTGACATGGTCCAATACGCAGCTGAACTCGTGCGCGACAATCTCGGTTTCCAGCGTCTAACGGTGAACATTGCTCATGACCAATGGTACCAATTCGCCACTCCAGAACTGAAGAGTTCAAACACTTACAAAACTCTTGTGGACGGCGACGGGATCCCTACGAGTCTATGGGTCCGTGAGTGGAAAAATGGATTCTTCGGCCATGTTTCTCGTCGTTACAGACACGAACTGTGGAGCGCTTGGTCTTGCGTGTAACTCATTGACCATTCCATATTTCCTCTCGCTGTGCAGCATCGATGCTTGCATAATGAAGACCATTCTTGCTTCCCAAGTGCGCGTTCCGGGTTCGGGGTTGGAATGCGAACACACACTATAATATCAACACGAAGAGCACTCGTTCCCCATAAGTCAATGCACGGATGGTTGAAAGTGCGGAACTTGTATTTATAAACTGTTGATCTTCTTGGTGGTTGTATACTACTGGTTTTGTATACCGTGATATATGTGTGACCTCTAGCGCTCTTAACAGCGGACGGTACACAATATAATCATTTTTAAAAATATTTACGATGATGGCGCTTCCCTCGTGGCCCTCCCTGGCAACGTCTGGCCATAGAAATGGGCCATCATGAGCTCCGTATGCGTGATAGTCAAATTGAAAACAGGGTGAGTTGCATTCTACGGCATCATAGTAGCATTTATATGATGCCCCCCGACAGAACAGGCGATTCATTGGACTTACCACTCGGTTGGCTTGCCCGCCGACGTATTTCGATGTGCCTTCTTCCTCGGTCCAAGCGAGCGCTTCTGCAAAAGCAGCCTTGCGTAGTTCGTCGAGGAAGGGATCTGAGGGTGGTTAGTGGTGATGTTCTGTGCACATGTCGGACGCGAGAATTACCTGAGGAGGGCTTCCAGTGGTTTCGGATCACGTCCCGCCGGGCTGGCGAGGGAAAGACGTGGTGTTGGGCGGATGACAGCCCGGCAAGGCAGTACAAGGTATGGTACGCATCTGCGGACCTAAGGATTGTGTTACCACCCGTAAGAAGTTTTAATGGCGGGTGCACACACTTTGGGGGTTTGTCCCTCAGACCGCCGGCTGGATGCTGGCCAGCGTAGAGGATATATTCCTGGAGTGCTTTGCGATTGAGCAGGGCGTCTATGGGACTGAGATGAGCAGGTAAATGAATGTAATGGTAATCACTCTACCATCAACATCGTCCCATGTGTCCTCGGAATTATCAGGTACATGTTCGGGCTCCCGCCCCTCGCTTCTCCCCACACCCAAAGCTTCGAGGAGCGCAAAGGAACCGCCAATCCACCAAGAGTAGCAGCCATCCACGAGCTTATTCGTCCTACCTTTAAACCCACCCAATTCAATTTCGGAACCTTGCATCTGTACTAACCATCTCAGGAGTAACTTGAGGTTCAGAGTCGGTTTGGTTTTTGGGGCTGATAGGAAAGGCTGGAGTATGACCCAGGATGCGAGGGCGCAGAATGTGTAGCCACCGTGCGCTTCGCCGAGTGCAGGGCAAGGAGTGGGAAGAAGCGTGGATGGGCCGTTTGAGTCGACGGAGAAATAAGGCTGGGAGGCAGAGGAGAAGCCGCCTTCGTAAGTCTGACACGAAGCGATGAAAGCCGCGGTGCCTTCCACCAGCTCTGGGGTGAGTAAGTTCAAGAGCTGCGCCGTCACCAAAAGACAATATATTCCTCTGTGAAGATCTAAGGTTATCGGAAGGGGGACACATAAAAGGAACGAACCGAACATCGACTTCTGCGTGGTGCGTGACTAGAAAGGATCCGTCAGGCTGTTTGAGGGACATGAAAAACTTGTAAAGTTTCTCCCTTTTGGACAATACATTGAACAGAGCTTACGCCATCATAGCGACATGCTTACCTGTTGATCTCATCCCATCCACCTCCCGGCCCAGGTCGTCCTACAATCGCAAGCGCAGACACCGCGGCGTAAGTGGGCAATAGATGGTGCGATTGTCCGGGGCCGCCACCAAATCCTCCATCAGGATGTTGCCATGTCATTATCGTGTTAATCGCCCTAGCCAGATAAGCTTTTCCGATATGCGGAAATCCGGTAGACGAATCTGCACGCACCTTTGCTTGTTCCCTGGATCTAATCCTACTTGAAGAATGCTGAAACTTTGAATAGTCCAGAGCATTAGCCACGGCTGACTGGCATCTTGGCTGATATATCTTGAAGGAAAGCCTTGAACAAGGTTCCGCACGAGAAACTGCATGTGTGCATTCTTTTGCAATATCGATGGAGAGTCTGACTCCGTGGGGATGTGTTTAAGCAAAGTCTCCTCGGTTTCTATTTGAAGGTAGGATGTTTGCGAAGGATAAGAATCCGTTGGAGTATGTCTGACTGCCATAGCGGAAGTTGAACGAGAACCATACAGTACTGGCGTACTTCAAACCACAGCCTGAGGTCCAAGCTTAGCAGGGTGAGGACGTGGCTCTGTCGCTCACTCATTGCACATACATGTAGCACTTTCCACTCTAATCTCTACGAAGCATCTTTTAGGTACGAATATTTCAAGCTTTCTCCATCTTTTCACAATACTCTTTCAACAAGACCAAGGCCCTCGCTCTCGAGAATGGTTCGAATGGGATCACAAATGTCCTTGCTGTACGGTGCATGAACCCCGGGGGTCTTCAAAACACCATCCAAGATCAACTGGGTCGCGATTCCGCATGGCAGACCAACTGTCAACGCCATAGCAGAATGCCCGTTCGGGTCTCCGTACAGCTCGAGAGTAGATGTCAGAGTCTCCTACAATGGCCAAGAAATGGATGAGCGGTTATCAACCACTCGAAAGGTTGCCACACACCTCTTTTCCGTCCTGCCGCTCGACCACAAATTTATGCTGGAGCATGACGAGATCCCGCTCGCCTTGTTCGTACTTCATGAGCGTCTCCAGCTGAGCGCATAACGTGTCCAAGACATTCCCACCCCTGGGTTTGACCTTCTCAGTCGAGAACAGACCGATCCACCTGAGACCTGAGATGATTCGAGTGCACTCGGCTTCGTTGGGGAAGTTGCAGACAGCCTTGACGCGCTCGACAAGAGAGCTACAACAAATCATTTAGCAACGTCGTCAAATCCCCCCGATGATCATACCTCTCAGTATCGTCATTGGCGCCAATAGTATGTTGCATGACCTGTGCCCAAGTGAGACCGTCTTTCAACCAGCTTTTCTCGCTTGCGTCCAGCCAACCGAGCTCTACGAGCGCCTTGATGAATTCAGGGAAACCCTGGTATCGTAAGGTACCACGAATAATTGTTTGTGCCTCTGGGATATTGTAGAATTCTTTGAATGGCACAGAGTTGCGGTTCGGGTATGCAACGAAGCCAAAGGCGGGCGAGATGAAGTAGGGCTTGGCGTACCCCATAAGCTCTTGGCCGGAAATGTCGAGTTGTTTGCCATCGGAGAGGTAGGATGCGGAGTTAACAAGTGCGAGGAGGACGCCTCGCGAAGACCAGGAGAACTTGTAACCGAGAGGATTGCCGGAACATTCTGGGGCGGGGAGACCGCAACAATAAGACATAAACTGTTTGATCTAGGTGGTGTTGGTTGCCCATCAGGATCCACAGCAAAGAATCAACGCACCTTGCCACCTTTCTCGTGTACTTCATCGATCGTCTTGATCGCATATAAGTGGTCAATGCCAGGATCAAGACCGATCTCGTTCATGACGATGATTCCGGCTTTCTTCGCGTCGGCGTCGAGCTCCCTCATAGCCGGGGAAACGTAGCTCGTAGTGACGACATTGGTCTTACACTTGATCGCAGATTTGATGACGGCTGCGTGGTATGTGTAGGGGATGAGGGAAATAACTAAATCATGGGCTGCAACTTGTGCGTCAAGATCTTCGGTGGACGATACATCAAGAGAAATAGCTGTTGTGTTGGGTAATCCCAACACGAATGCCTTGGCAGTCTCGAGCGTCCGACAGGCTATTCCCGAGCATGAGTGGGGAAAGAAAAAACAGGCGAAACTTGGCGATCTTACCAACAGTCAGCTGGTTCAATGGATCGCGCACAATGTACTCGGCACAAGGACGAGCGACGAAACCGCTACCGAGAAGGAGCACCTTCTTAGTGTCCTTTCCCTGCGCTGCGATAGCAGCAGCAGCACGGCCAAACTTTGGCAAAATGTCCTTGTCCTCTTCGAGCATCACACGACCGAACTCGGGCAGATTGAACGCTGAGGTATGTAGAGCCCGGTTGTAATACTTGGTACCCTTGACCGTTCGGACAGGCGTCTTTAGGTCCCTGTCGGGCGACTTCGAGCAAACTATGAAGCCAATCTGGCCAGAAGGATATGTAGGAATGGTCGTGTAAGCGTATTCAGCCACGGGGAAGATCCCCCGAGTCATCTTCCTCAGCTCAGATATGAGTGGGAGGTGGAGCCAGAGACATTCGGCCTGAGTGGATATATGGCCTCCCGGAGTCAAAGCATCGTGCAGGAGCTGGAAGTATGACTTTTGGAAGAGGGATTCAGCGGGGCCTACGGGATCGGAGGAATCTGTGATGATGACGTCGTAGGTAGCCTCGTTTTCTGCGAGAAACTTGAAGCCATCGCCAACAAAGACTGTCACTTTGGGGGAACTCAGCAGACCAGACATGTGAGGGAGGTATTGTTTGGAGACGCGAATGACGGCCTGGAAATATTAGATTCAACAACAGAACAAGACTACTTCACGCTAGATCACACCTCGTCTATATCGCAGAGTACAACTTGTTCAACGCTGTCGTGCTTGAGGACCTCTCGAACAACCCCACCGTCGCCACCTCCGATAACCAGCACCTTCTTTGGGTTAGGATGGCTGGCAAGAGGAAGATGGGTGATCATCTCTTGGTATCTATCAATATCGTTGGACTTGTAGTAAACCGGAATCTGAGGGGGGTGACTTACGAGAATTCATCGCGTTCGGTGCATTGGATGACACCATCTAGCACCAGAACATTCCCGTACGTCTCGGAGTCAAACACCAGTACGTCTTGGTATAAAGATTTTTCGACGTGCAAGATCTTCTTGACCTTCAGCGTCATGGCTTGCCCCGGCCATTGCGAGGAAATCTCGCGAAACCAGCCATCTGAGAATAGCAGTTAGGTTCACGTTATTTGTATTCGTTCAAAGCAAACCTTGGATCGATGGGTGAGTGAGAGGAGCCATACTTTTTGTGACTCGAATGAAAAATTCAAGCTATGACCTTCACGTGGTCAAGTTTCTTATGGAGCCACCGCGACGGAAGGGCTCACAACGAACTCAGAAGGGCTCGCTACGACGACGAAATAATCAAACTAGAAGTCTCGACATAGACATTGATCCTGGATTTAGAGTTGCTCAAATCGCACCTGTTATATTTGACTATTCTTTCGTCGTGTCACTGGTCTTGGGCGGATGTTGCGCGTATGTTCCCATCTGCTGCCAGTTTGGCATTGTTAATGACTTCAGATCGCAGGAATGTATGGGCCTATGAGGAATTGCTCAAGATGAACCCACGTATTGGTCAGAGGCTAGTCCACAATATCACCGCAAGTCGACTGAGGGATGTAATGTTCCCGTAGGCTCGGCGCTTACGTTCTTGCAAATGTCATTAATCACCATTCAGTCGCTGCCGTCATTCCTCTCATTCCAGGCTCCGTCTCTACTTCCTCGATTGAAGCCGCGGCAAATACCACTGACACAGTGGGCTCTGCATGTATTTTTATTGACCACAGGCTCATTGTTGAACAATTGGGCATTCGCATTTGGCGTACCGTTGACGGTGCAGATTGTGTTTCGGTCAGCAGGTGAGTCAAGTACAGAGTCAAAACCTGGGGTCATGGCTAGATTTGCTGGTAGGACTGGCCGTATCTATGCTTTTCGGGGTGTTCTTCATCAAAAGACGTTATTCGACGATTCAAGTCGTAAGTTGTGTCTAATTTTTTTACCTCCATCCTTATGGCACGCGTCTAGATCTCAGTCATTATAGTATCCGTCGGTGCGATCCTTGCTGCACTGTCCCGGCCACCTCGTCCTTCGCAGAAAACTGCGTTGTCAGAAGATGGCCGCAAATACACCATAGGAATTTCGATGCTCGTGATCTCATTACTCCTCACAGCAGCTCTTGGCCTATTGCAGGAACGGACATATCAGAAGTACGGGCCCTTTTGGCGGGAGAGCGTATTCTATTCTGTGCGAAATTCTACTTTTGTGGGCTATGATGTGAATCTGACAGCCGCGGACACAGCACTTTCTTTCCCTGCCCATCTTCTTATTTCTCATCCCAGACGTGAAGCAGGGAGTCTATAGCCTTTCAGAGGCATCATCATCACACCCATACAGGTCGTACCTGATTATGGTGGGTAACCTTGTCTCTCAGGTGATCTGCGTATCAAGCGTAAACCGATTATCATCTGTACGTCTCTTTCCGTCACATGGATCATGGTGAGTAACCTACTACTAGCAAGTATCCTCCGTATCAACGAACGTGGTCCTTACCACTCGGAAAGCGCTTAGCCTCTGCTTCAGCGTGTGGTGGTTCGGGAACGGCTGGAACGCACAATTAGGGATTGGTGCTGGAATGGTCTTTTTTGGCAGCTTTATATTTACCATCAAGCCATCGATGCTGCCCGTGGAGAAGAAACATAAATAGACGGATATATGAGTTACTGTACACGACCGCAGGAAAACCAAAGGGTGGTGTCTGTAACGACGGAAGAATCCATTCGTCCATTGGCTCGCCCGGACCTCTATACGAGCTGTCCGTGACATACACGATCCCACTTGAAAGCTTCCTCAGGTCGATCCTTGGTGCTTGAAAGTCCTACTAACTAACATACTGACTCTGAGTATGTTTGCCCAGTGGAACACAGTCGTGCATTAATCTATTGGTCAAATTGATACTCACAAGCAGTAAGCACTGCTTTACTAGTAGCTCACTAACAGACTCTAGAGCTCTGCTGATACAATTCTATTTCTTACTGTAACATGTGGGCATACAGGAAAAGAAAGTCACGATAGTACACGGAGGTCCTCAACTTCTCAACGGCGTATATCCTGATAAGTACCGTCGTGCGGTTGAAAAGTCCGTCACCTCTCGCGGTGTCCAACTCGTCCTCGACGACTACGTCGATCAGCAAGTTCCTGTTGATGGCCTGGGGCCACACGTAACGGCCAAGCCTTGAATGCTGACCTCGTCGTAAGTTCACAAGCTGCTACGGCTTCGTTCACTCAGCTCGTCCACATACACTACGGCTCACGCCCAAATACTGGCTTCGTCTGAACGCTTTCTCCTGACGTTCTCACCGCGCAGGGCTTCGTGAAGGTTCACCCCACCCTCCAACTGACTTCTTACCCCAACATATTCGCTGCTGGTGACGTGATTGATTGGCAAGAACAGAAGCAGACGCCCAAGGGGCATTTTGCTGGGCAATTGGTTCAGCGCCCTTATCAAGTCGAAAGGACTACTCGTTTCGGCAGGGCAGGCCGGGTATTGATGTAGTCTCGCTCTGTCATGTGGTCGTTATAGTATGCCCATGTAATTAGTTCTTACTCGTTTTGATTAATTCAGTGATTCGGTAACGCTTTAGACGTTACTATCAGTGTGTGGGGAAAGTAGAATGTTGGCGGCTTGAAACCTATTCGCGGAATGAGCCTGACTCAACTCGCATAAGGAGGGTTCCGACAAATACGAAAAAAAAAACCACACAATATGTCATACGCTCATCTTCATCGGAATGGCTGGATGACACTCATATCGCTCAACAACGAAATCCCCAGCCTCAAAATCTTCAATATCTCGAATACCCTCTCTCTTCCACCTGATGGTCGGAAACTTCTTGGGCTCTCTGGCAAGCTGCACCTGGACGGCGTCGACATGGTCCCGATAGACGTGCGCGTCCCCGAGCTGAATTATCAACTCGTGCGCGTCGGTCGACGTAACCTGCGCGATCATGTGCGTGAGGAGCGCGTAGGAGGCGATGTTGAATGGGATCCCTAGGCCCAGATCGGCGGAGCGTTGGTACATTAGGCAAGAAAGCCTTGGTTTTTCGTGTGGGGAGGATGGGGGTGGGAGGTGCACGTAAAATTGGCAGAGCAGATGGCAGGGAGGCAGAGCCATGAGCGGGATATCTGTGGGTAACGTGAGCAACCGGGTGCTGCACGTAGAAAGCACTGACCAGCTGGATTCCAAGCGCTGAGGATGATTCGACGATCCGTCGGATCCTCTTTGATCTTTCTAATACACTCCCTCAATTGATCGATGCCCTGACCGTCATAGCGGGTTTCACAGTCAACGTATTTCGCGCCAAAATGTCTCCACTGAAATCCATACACGGGGCCTAAATCGCCCTCCCTGCGGCCACCAAGACCCCTGCTGTCCAGAAACTCCTTCGAGCCATTGCCATCCCAGATTTTGACGCCCCTTTTCGAGAGGATGGTAGAGTCTGTTGATCCGTGGACGAACCAGAGCAGCTCCTCGATGATGCCGCGAAGGAAGGTGCGTTTTGTGGTGATGAGGGGAAGGGTGGAGTTGGCGAGTGAGAAACGCAGGGAGGGTGGCGCGAAGAGGGAGAGGGTGCCGGTTCCTGTACGGTCTGGACGTGGATCGCCGGTGTTTATGACTTGGCGAATGAGATTCAAATATTGCAGCTCTTCGTGAGCGGACTCGGAGGACATGATGGACGCGTCTGTCACGTCACCGGTCACGCGATTTAACCATTAAATTAAATAAATAAATACGATCAAAATATAAACTAAAAGAAAATAAAGAAACTTGGGGTATAACTTTAGAGATCCATCCACCCTGACTGCTAGTTGTGGTCGTGGTCGTGGTCGCGCGTATGGTCATGATCATGGTCACGGTCGTGCTCGTGCTCGTGCGTATGGTCTTCGACTCGGCGGTGATGATCGTGGTCATGGTCGTGGTCGTGGTCGTGGTCGTGGTCGTGGTCATGGTCGTGCTCGTGCTCGTGGTCATGGACGTGA
>QLPF01001826.1:0-30930 GCA_003314045.1 Hygrophorus pudorinus
CATGTATGGCCCCTGCTCCATGCGACGTCATGGTACGTCACAGCATGCATAACACTCTGGTTTGTATAAATACCAGACGTATACACCATTTTAGAATAAGTAGCATCCAGGTATAAACATGGTCAGTCCCTTTACTAAACACTCTTATATCGTCCTCATCCTTCAAAGGGCTCAATCTTTTCCGCAATCGGTCGTGGCATAGAGGCTATCATCTCTGCCATCGCTTCGGTTTTATTAGCCATCGTTGGCGCAATCACAATGGTACGCTGTTCCCTCTCCCTCCATCTCGTCTAACTTTGCATCCATCAACAGGTAATTGTAACTATATTCGACGTCATCGTCGATATCATCTGCTGCAGATGCTGCAGCTCGCGGAGACGCATTGGCGGTTCTTCTCGTATGGGTCGTGGTAGCATGGGTCGGAGGCGTTTCTAATATGCGATTAGTTATCATGCATGTATCTAGATCTTTCAGAACATAATCTCAGATCTTAGCTCCACGGCCGTGCACGGTGCGTGGCGTCATGGTACGTCATAGCATATACCACACATGAGTCAGCCTGAGCTTGTAAGGTTCTCACCAGAGTTCTTACTGCTGCCATCGGGACGTCCGGTGCAGGGCTCAGCCACCCTGGTCGCAATATGTCGTCTGCATCGAGGTCTCATCGACCTCAAAGGGCTTAATTTTTTCCATAATCAGCCATACCATAAAGGCTATCGATGCCGTCGCTTCTGTTTTATTAGCCATCGTTGGCGCAATCACAAAGGTATGCTGTTCCCTCTCCCTTCCCTTAATTGTAACAATATCCGACGTCATCGTCGATATCATCTGCTGCAGAGATGGTTGTTCTAGAGGTGGTGTTCTAGTACGGTGTTTAAGCTGTCCTGTACAATTAATTGCTGTTCATGTCTCTCTGGATACAAGCTCTGGAGGTGAAAGTAGCTACATTATTTGGCATCACATCTATTGCACTACCATCGTGGCAACAGTAGAACGACTTGTATTTATACTACTTTGGATAGAAACCAACGTACCCCTCTGCCGGCCAAAGCGAATGTGGACATGAACGAGGTGTAGGTTTTCAGCGGGTCGTTTGTCCGGGTGCTGTCGTACGATTGCTGAGGTGGTAATTTGTTGAAAGGCCTCCGTGCAGGCGATGTGTGGTGGCGGTGCGCGCCGCCGGTGACTATAAAAGGAAAGTCGATCATGATCGTGTAATACCGACGCCTCGACGAGCTCGAGCTTCAGCGCTCAGCGCTCAGCGACCAACTTGAAGTCATGGCGAGCTACAGTCATATAATGATGGTATGCCATGATGTACAAGCGTAACTATAGAGATTAGAAATATAAAGTAGGCCAGTACCCGACGCGCGCGTACACGCCATCCTGTTGATACACTGATAATACAGTCCTCTCGCCGTCTCCCAACATCGTACACCTCGCGCCCGTTATCGAGCGACGTCGAGAGCCCAAATGCCAGGTCCGAATCGTGTGCTCGAAAGGCCCATGAACCGAGTCCTGCCCATCAAACAATCCACCCTTTTCACACCCGAGTCATATCCGTCATAGGCGCGCCTGCGGCCAATGCGCCTCTCGTATGCAGCAGTCACACTACGCTGCGCCTCGGGTGATGGAAGGGTGATGTACTGATCATCGGTGACGGCGAGGTGGAGTGAGTGGTGGAGGGTGTGCAGAATGTCGGCTACTGTGACACAGGCATCTGGATCTCGTGAAGAGGGGAAGACGGCTATTGACCAGGGTAATTGTGACGAGATTATGGTCAACGAGGACCGTGGCGGTTGTGTTGCGGGCTCTGAGAGGGCGTGGGGCGGGAGGCGCTGGCGGTGGGCTGTCACCACCGAGGTCAATGGAAGGGTGAAATCCCACTCGATGGCGGGGATGGGTGACAAACCGAGTATGGGGTTTATGCGCACGGGCCCGACAGTGGGATACGTTGGCTTGTGAGAGGCCTCTGAGACTGGGGGGAGTGGTGAGGAGGCATATGGCGAGCGATAGTGATCGAGAGGCGGCGGGGTCGATGGGTATCGCAAAGGATGATCAGAAGAGGTGGGGGATGATGTGAGTAGAGCTGGACAGTTAAAGTGGTTGGGTAGGGTAGATAGGTGTGCGAGATATCCAGTCATTGTCGGTAGCGATGAGCAAGCGTATTTATGTGGGATGTCCGTGCGAGATGTTAAAGGGTGGGTGTAGATGTGTGGTGAGCTCGAGTGTAGCCAAGGGGGTGGTTGGGTAATAATTTTGGTTATCGTGGTGGGGGGTGATTGTGAGGATTAAAGGGATTGTTGAGGATAACCAAGTTGTTATATAGGACGTTGGGCGCCATAACTGGTCTGTGCGTGGCTTTGACAACATTTCAAACGGCGAGCAAAGCGAATATCAAGGTGCTCAGGTCAGTCAAGGACAAGGTTAAGGGAAAAGGCCAAGGCGTGGCCCAAACTCCAAGGGCTCTGGCCAAGACAAATAGCAGTAAACAATAAGTAACCGCCATGACAAGCTCAGGCTCGTCGTCTGCGCCAAAGCCTACTGTGATAATCACCATTGGAATGGCGGGTGCTGGAAAGTCTACCTTCGTCCAGCGTATAAACTCGTATCTTCATTCCAAAGATGCTGCCAGACCACCTTATATCCTCAACCTCGACCCCGCAGTAACACATGTCCCATTCGAACCCAATATCGACATCAGAGATACCGTTAACTATCAGGAGGTCATGAAGCAGTGTGTGGCTGTTCCTCCTCCAAGGCCCCACAAGTAATGAATAAAAGTCCTTCAAAGGTATAACCTGGGGCCCAATGGTGGCATTTTGACCGCCCTCAACTTGTTCGCAACAAAATTCGATCAGGTGCTTGGTTTGGTGGAGAAGCGGGCGGAAAGCGTCGAGTGAGCATCATGTTTTTCCTGTTGTGTTGGCTGATATATATCCTCATTCAGTCATGTTATCCTTGATACGCCTGGCCAGATCGAAATATTTACGTGGTCTGCTTCGGGTGCTATAATCACCGACGCTGTTGCTGCGTCTTTTCCAACCGTCGTGGCGTACATCATAGACACCCCCCGAACCACCGCTCCCGCCACCTTCATGTCCAACATGCTGTATGCTTGCAGGTACTGACATTCTCATCGTCTTTTCGATTCACTCACGTGCCCACGAGTTAGCATTCTATATAAAACGAAGCTTCCTTTCATTCTCGTGTTTAACAAAACGGACGTCCAACGGCACGATTTTGCTTTGGAATGGATGCAGGATTTCGAGGCGTTCCAGGTTGCTCTGGCATCTCACAGCGGGACCAGGGATGCGGAGGGCGAACCCACGTATATGAATAGCCTCATGAACAGTATGAGTCTCGTCTTGGATGAGTTTTACAAGCATCTCAAGGTTCGGATGACTCGTTTTCGTTGGATTTTCTAATGACTCTCGGTTTTTAGGCTGTTGGTGTTTCGAGTGTGACGGGCGATGGTGTCAAAGAATTTTTTGACGCGGTACAGGAATCTCGAGAAGAATACAACCGGTGAGGACATTTCGGTCCTGCTTCTATGACCGGCTAATTAATCATCACACAGAGATTATCTTCCGGAACTCGAACGCGCCCGTGCAGCACGCGACAAATCCCTCCAGGACATCAAGAATGATTCGATGAATCGGTTGATGAAAGACCTTGACATTGACCGCGCGGCGAACCCCGGTGCGGCCCTTGATGATCGGTGGGAGCCAGACGAGGAGGATGTCGAAGCCGACGACGACGACGGGGACATCAACATTATCGATCGGAGTAAATCTCTTTCCTTCTTCTGGACCCACATTTCGTTTCTTCTTACGTGACATGATTAAATTCTCAGGTGAAGAGCCATGGCCTGGACAATACGTCGACGTGACACGCGCCAGACGCACTGATGACGAGCAGATTAATTGGCCTCGGCCTGCATGAGCAGGTGATTGGGTGATTTTTGTAGCGTTATGTTTTTCTCGAATAAACGTTGCCTGACGAGTAGTGACGTCCTCCCTAAATCGTGCCGACTCGAAGGGGCGAGAACCTCGAAGTGGAAGAACTCAGGGACTTGAGGGGGTACCAGGGCTTCTCCACTACATCCTTCCAAAGCTTCCACATCCCCGGAATGCAAAACTTGTTGGTTTATCGAAGTTTCAGTCTATATTTCATTGTGTTGAGCGTTTACCCTGTATTCACGATGTCTTTAGCATTTTCAAGTGTGAGACCGGTTCACACAAGCCTGACAACTTGTATTTTTTGGGAAAGGCACGGTTCGCTGTGAGGTTACCGAACTACGCTTTTTGTCTGGCCTGAGAAAATGATGTTGCGCTGTACTACATTTGGGCAGGGAAAAGGACACAACAATTTCTGTTGACGCGCATCGCCTTTCGATTTTCTGTTTTCACCGAGTTTCCTCGTGAATACAGTGCCGTAAATTACGTAATATACTTTGGCTATATATCTTGAACACGCTTAGGACCTGAGGCTTTCACTTTGAACGGTCATTGTCAACAGTCGTCGACGCCACAGTCACCGTTACTCGCTCCATGGACCGGTTAGCACAGTACTTGTGTCTACATCGCACGGTCTAGGCTGACAAGAACGATGCTAATGTCTTGTCTAGCTATGCCAAGATCGAGAAAGTCGGTACGTGGGTCAAGTCATCCTTCACGCATGTTTAAACAGCCAGTCAACGTGCACCATCCGACTCGCAGGAGAAGGTCAGTCGATCGCATTGTCCTGCTAACCGATTCCCTACTACCACCCCTTCAGGCACGTACGGTGTGGTGTACAAAGCTCGCGATATCGGAACAAATCAAATCGTGGCGTTGAAAAAGATTAGGCTCGAAGCTGAAGACGAAGGCGTTCCCAGTACCGCTATACGCGAGATCAGTCTGCTAAAGGAACTCAAGGACGATAACATCGTACGGTGCGTCGGAGCCAAATTTGTGGCGGGGGCCGCTGGATGACCTCCTTGTTCTCCCTAGGCTTCTGGACATCGTCCATGCAGACCAGAAGTTGTACCTCGTCTTCGAATTTCTGGATGTGGATTTGAAGCGGTACATTGAAAATGGGAATCGAAGCCGCACTCCCATTCAACTGGACATGGTCAAGGTGGGCCTCACTTCTTTGTTCCCTTGCGTTTGCGTGGCTTCTCGCATCCGGATAAATATTTGGTGGCTTTTTCACGCGTTACGGACGCGTTCTGCGGGCGATGTCGCGTCTACACGGGATTAACGCTGGATTAGCGCCGGAGGCGAATTGTCGGCGGCAGATTTGATGGCCAATCCGCGCTCAGGGATCACGTGGCCTCTATGACAACCAACTGTGTTCCTTTCTCTGGCGGCCCTCATGAGCGCCGAAAAGCCCCACCCACTTTGCCTTTTTGGAGTCTTGATGACGACCGTGATGAGAACCTGCTGACGCTGTGGCACCCAGAAATTTATGCATCAGCTGAATTCGGGCCTGCTTTATTGTCATTCGCATCGCATCCTTCATAGAGATCTGAAGCCGCAGAATCTCCTCATCGACAAGCGCAACAATTTGAAGCTGGCTGATTTCGGGCTTGCTAGGGCGTTCGGCATACCCATGAGGACTTATACCCATGAAGTACGTGGTTATTGCATTTCCTGCGTTATGGGCGCCTTACCTTCGTGTAGGTGGTCACGTTGTGGTACCGTGCCCCTGAGGTTCTTTTAGGATCTCGCCATTATTCCACGGCGGTCGATATGTGGTCGGTTGGCTGTATTTTTGCAGAAATGGTGCTGCAGGGACATCCGTTATTCCCTGGGGATTCGGAGATTGACCAGATTTTCAAGATCTTTCAGTGAGTGTGGTCCCCCTCGACTGGACAACTATCAGCGGCTGTTTTCTTTCGAGCGCACCGTTATAAAAAAATAGCGATTAACAGGACACTCTTTTTTCCCCGGGTAGGATTCTCGGCACCCCAAATGAAGAGATCTGGCAGGGGGTGAGCAAGCTGCCGGACTACAAGCCGACGTTTCCGCAGTGGACCCGCCAGGATGTCGCATGTATTATACCGGCTTTGGACGAAGTAGGTCTCGATATGCTCAAGGTGTGTGCCATCTGATAATGTGCCCCATCTCACGTTGCTTCTGTTTCTATGCCGCCGTTGTGCGCATCTTGCCGTTGCTATCTCGTGGCACGGTGTGCTGAGAAGCTGGGGATGGCTGGCTTCTGCTTCTGCGCGGTCTTCATTTCCTTGCCGTTCGCGTGGATGCCTGACGTGCTTTTTCGCAGCGCACCCTGACATACGACTCGGCCAAGCGTATCTCAGGTCAGTCCGTGCCGATGTTGCGGTGTGTTTGCTGACCGACGATTGCGCCACAGCGAAACGCGCGCTTGTGCACCCATATTTCACGGATTACAAGCCCTGACCTTGCTGCTGCTGCACTCCAGCGTCCTCGGTTTCGCATTTGCCACTCAGGCTCTTCGCCCCTCGTCCTTGTGCATGATGATTTCCCCAGCTACAGTAGACCCATTGACGTACATACAATACACAATCATGAATTAGTTTCCCCGTCATTCTTTGCATACAGTAGTCCGTGTGTCCCACAGTACTTTTCGTTCACGCGTTTAACAATTTGCATTTTCATATTCAATTTGCCACGATCGGGCTGTTCGTTGCCAAGGGTGGTCCTTCGGTGGCGATTGTGAAGAATATATTCGTCGGTGAATCTGATATCGTATATCACAGCAGAGTGTTGCATTCTGATCAAAACGATCGTTACCGAGGTATATTTTTTCAAGTTTCATTTACCCATCATTCCGAGTCTTCAAATCGTGTGATTAGACTTTTCAGGAGACCTTTTGTTCCGACTCGGATGTCTCGTACTATGTATATATTTCGTGAAGCCTGGGCGCTGGACACCAGCGCAAGTGGTCTTTGTAGCTTAGTAGTACTACACTAGTGAAAGTTGTGTACGCAAGCTTGTAGCCTTGTTAGTTTGTAGCAATTCAAAGAAACTCACTGACCCGTTGTTCTAGTCCTACCTCAATTCACGCCCTCAGGCCTCAGTGAACGTGTATCACCGGCAGCGCCAAGTATATGGATCCTCAGCCGAGAACGTCGTCCTCCGCTATAGACCTAACTGGAACCGCAACTGGACTAGCTGCGTCTCTTCCACCATCTCCATCATTAATACCTTCCGACAGCCAACAGACCTTGAGTCGCAGGAGGACAAGCTGGGGCCGTGTTGATGCTGGGAAGGATCCACTACGCCTCGAACTGCCTCCTTTTGATTCCAGTCCGTCCACTCTGGACAGAACCATCCCCACCACAGGCGGGTACACCGTCAGCGACGACCCATTCTACTCGCCCATTGACGAGTCGTCCACCGCTCACGACGTTCCTTTCGCACACGTCACTACGCGCTACGGAATAAAACACGACGTCGACTCGTATTCAACTTCACAAGCAGGTCCGTCTACCACCTCACTCATTGAACCCCCCGACTCGGACGCGGACAGTCATCGGGACGACGACGAGGCTCATTTGACGAACAATATGTCGGCAATGGGCGCGACAGAGGGGTGGAATCAACACGATGACCCGGAACGGATAGCGGGTGCGTCGTCTCATTCTACACGGCGGAAGACGGCTCGATACAGCATTCCGCCATCACCACTCCAGAAAACAGGCAGTGCCTTCAAGAACGTATCGCAGAACCTCCGGCGCGTGTCTTTGCGAGTCGTGAATTTGGCTGGTGCGGGCCTGGAGCATCAGATACGCTTGCGGGATGGCGAGGATGAGCACCCGCCTAACTCTGCGGGAAAGAGCAGAGGTGATGTGGATGAGGATGTGTTGCCTGATTTGAGCCAAAACCTGCCAATTAGAGGACGTACGCTTGGTTTTCTGGGTCCAACGAGCAAACTGCGCCTGGCGCTCTATCGATTTCTGGTGTATTCGTAAGTTGTCCGAGCGCTGGTCTGTCGTTTTCATGCTAATGCTATGCTGTTAGATGGACTGAACCTATTATTCTTCTGCTTATCATTGTCAATGCTGTGGTTCTAACGATTCAAGCGTCTCCGTCATTAACCTTGCCAACACCAGATGGCAGTACAACTCCTAGTTCTGTTACTGGCTACTTCCACACTTGGGAAGACTATACTTTGTTTGTGCTATTTATCGTGTTTACGTGGGTCAATTCCCGTTCACGCCTTACTGCCGGTTTGCTGACCTTCCGCTTAGGCTGGAATCATTCGCTCGAATATGTGTCTCTGGCTTTCTTCTAGATCCAGACGTCCCTGTATCTGCCGTGTTTACCTCTCCTTTCTCTACCTCCCATTCGGACAGTGTTACATCAAACCCACCCAACCCTTCCCTTTCGCGACAAACCTCCCACCACTCGCAAGGGCCACTGACGCGCGGACTTACCATCACCCAACGGCTCCGTCAAATCAACGACAACATTATACGTCCGTTCGGGCTCTACGATCGCGCACGACCTGTATCGTGCGAATATAACGAGCAGTTACCACCGCCGCGCTCCGACTCCAACAAGACACCTGTGAAGGAAAAGGTCAAATCGGTCGCAAAGAAAGTGCATTCTCATATTCGCAATCCGTCACGCCCGACCTTTTTCTCCACGGTGCTCAAGTCGGACCAACCCGTGGACATGATCTCCCTGCCGTTTCGTCTGAGTATAACACACTCGCACGACAAAACGCGACGGAATGTACCTTATCTTCGGCATAGCTGGACTCGGATTGATTTTGTGGCGATCGTTAGCTTCTGGATCTCGTTCGGTCTGGCAACGGCTGGAATTGAGAGGGGGACTTATCATATTGGTCTTTTTCGGGCGCTGAGTGTCGCGAGGACTACCAGGTTGCTGACAATTACCTCTGGGACAACTGTGGGTGATGGTGCTTGCCGATTTCACTGAATGGCTGATTCAACATTCGTTGCAGACTATCATGCACTCGCTCAAGACTGCCGCACCTTTACTCACCAGTGTTGCTTACTTTGTCCTGTTCGCCATTGTTCTGTTCTCGTTGGTATTTCGTATTCCGTCCACTCCTTTTTTCTAATTTCGCAATCCAGGGTCATTGGCATTCAGTCATTCAAGGGGTCCCTACGACGATCGTGTTTTCTCAGCCCGACCCTCGGTGAAGCCGAAATCCAACTTGCCTCTCCGTGCGGGGGGTACATTGACCCCGTTACTCTCGCCACTACAAGCTATATCGAACTTTCTGGCCGCACATCAACGACGGACACAAAGGGTCACATCTGTCCGTTGGGACAGGTCTGCAGGGTTTGTGGGGGATATATGTCGGCAGAGGTCTCGTCTGACGTATATTCGGGTTGTCTAGGAGACTCAAAATCCTCTAAACAATGTTGAAAGCTTTGATACGATATATTATTCGGCACTTCAAGTGATCATCGTTGCGTCTGCAAACGGAGTATGTTTTGCAGTTGATTATATGTGATTCGATGCTAATTGACATCATGCCCAGTGGTCTCCGCTGATGTACGCGGTCATCGATTCCGAATTCTTTGTGTCATGTTTCTTCTTTATTCTTTGCGTTGTTGTACTAAATTTCTGGCTCATCAACTTGTTCGTGGCTGTTATCACGAACACTTTTGGAGCGATCAGATCTCAGACGAAGAAAAGTGCGTTCGGAGCTGCAGCGTACGTTGAATTCACCTTCGTAATTGTTCGTCGTTGAAGCTGGTTTGATAGCCATATACCCTTGGACGAGGGACAGGTTGATGGATGGCCCATAGTTGACGGCCGGCGGGCTTTGAAGACCAATCACTTCAAGGCGATATACGACATCACGACATGGTGTTGGGTGCTCCTCGCCCTTGCATCTCTTGTACTCCAAGCCACTCGCACAGTCGACGTCGGTGACTTGCACCAATCTGTATTGGACAAAGGCGAAATGGCCTTCACTGTCGCGTTTGACGTGGAAATTATTTTACGGTTCCTGGCGGCGTTCCCGGATTGGAGGAGCTTTTTCCTGTTTGGCCAGAATTGGCTCGACTTGATACTTGCGATTAGTTCAAGCATCATCCAGATTCCTGCTATCCACTCTTCGGAGGTCTACCCGTGGTTTACGATTGTTCAGCTTGCGAGGTTCTACAGGGTTATTTTGGAAGTACCCAGAATGAGACCCCTTTTGGTGCGCGAAAATAATGTGTCTTTCTTGTCTTCTTGTACCGACTTTTGTGACCCTTAGCTGTCAGTTTTCGGCAATTTGTATGGTTTAGCAAATATGACCCTGTTTCTCATGCTGACCAACTTCATCGCTGCGCTGGTGGGCGTTCAACTTTTGCGCGGGGACATGGGCTCGAACACATCCGTCAACTTCGGTCAGCTTTTCAACTCGTTCTTGGCTGTGTACCAGATATTTTCATCAGAAAATTGGACCAATGTCCTTTATGGTGCTACAGGAGCCGAGGAGGCTCTCGGGCAGCAAGTTGTTGTTGCGCTTTTCCTAACAGTATGGATGCTGTTTGCAAATTGTAAGTTTCTCCGGCCTATCTTTTTGATTGGCCCAGTTCTAGCCCGCCCTAGTTATCGTTTTGCAGATGTTCATCGCTGTGATCAATGAAAACTTCGATGTGGCTGAGGAGTCAAAGAAGGGTCAGCAGGCGTCGAATTACTGGGCGACACATCAACCTCAGTCAGGCCAAGCCCCTTGGTTGCGTCGGTTGAATCCTTATCGATGGATCAAAGCCAATCCAGTCAGGGTGAAAGTAGAGAATCTGCCGTCGAATCTTGTACTCCCCATACAAAAGGCATTGGTGCAGGACTATGGAATGCCTAGACAAGATGATAGCAAATTTGCCGTAAGCATTTCTTGCCGTTCTTCCAGCTCTTGAAAGGCCGTTAAACAAATCTTCCACGATTTAGAAGTCACAATTGTCGACCGGGGGGAGTCGACGCGCGCGTCATTATCCCGCAAAGTCGCTGACAGCCCTGCAACGTCTCTTTGCGGGCGATTCCAGATCTGGCGACGTGGCGATGGCGACTATCCGACAGGCACGAAGTGATAGCACTCGTGCGGCACGCTCCAATGATGAGGAGACTGATAGACATCTGTATGTGTTTATGGCCGTGCTTTGTATGAATCTCATTGATTGTTATCAACAGGGAGTTGCTCGCTGCCGTCAATTCTGAAGCAGCAACGAATGAAGATATCAGCGATGCGTTGTACGAACGTCGAGCTCAAAAAGCTGATTTCATCCGGGATCATCCATCCTACGACAGGACGTTCTGGATTTTCTCTCAAAAGAATATTGTACGACGTTTCTGCCAGAAGTTGGTTCAGCCCGCCAACGGAGAACGTATCTTTGGGACCCCTCATTCGCCAATCGCCCACCCAATCTTCCAGCTTCTGCTCTTACTCACGGTTATCGGCGGAATTGTCGTGGAAAGCATCGCAACACCGATACATCGTCGAAATTTTTATGCTGACCATGGACGCACACGGGGCGCATGGTTCGATATTGCCGAGTCGGCCTTCTGCCTCACCCTTGTCGTAGAGTTCGTCATCAAGCTCATCGCAGACGGTTTCGTTTTCACTCCCAATTCTTACGTGCGCAGTATTTGGAACGTCCTGGACCTTTTCATTTTGACAGGCTTATCAGTGAATACGATCACGGCGCTAATCTTCATTGGTGGACTCAGCAGGCTCACTCGGTCACTGAAAGCATTGCGTGCGCTTCGCCTCATTACACTTATCGATAGGATGCGGAATACCTTTGAATCGCTGATCATTTCGGGTGCCATTCGTATTTTGGATGCGGCTGTTCTGGCCATCCTCTATATGATTCCTTATGCAGTCTGGGGTCTCAACATCTTTGCGGGTGTCATGAATGAGTGCAACGACACGTCTTCTTCTGTCACTGATATATCCAGCTGTACCGGCGAGTTTGTAAACAACCCACTAGACGGCAACTCCTTTGGCTTCCCAGTTCCTCGGGTCTGGAATAATCCTTCCCCCTCCACCATCTTTTCATTCGATGATTTCCAGTCGTCTTTTCTCATTCTCTTTGAAATCGTTTCGCTCGAGGGGTGGATCGACGTCATGTCTGTCGCTACAAGCATAACCGGAAAGAACATGCAGCCGCGGACCAACGCATCACAGGTCAACGCCATATTCTTTGTCATTTATAACCTTCTTGGAGGGGTTGTCATCCTAACACTCTTTGTCAGGTGCGTTATTCTCATGTAATGCACTGTCATTATTTTAAATCTTTATTTGCAGTATTATTATTGGGAACTTCCAGTCAAAGACCGGCTCGGCGTTTTTGACACAACCACAACGAGAATGGATCGATTTGCAGAAACTGTTCAAACGTCAAAAGCCCTCGAAGAGACCTAAACAACCGCCGAGTTCGGTCATCCGGGCCTGGTGTTACGATCGCGCCGTGAGCAAACATGGGTGGTGGGCCAGATCAATGTCCTTCCTGTTCATTCTGCATGTTTTTGCCCTGATGTGTGTGGTTCCGATTTTTCGGCTGCACAGTGACTTACGTTTTACTTAGGACACAAACTTTCAGCACTCAAAGTGTCGGCGATACCTTACGGAGTAAGCGTATCATTTTTCATTGGCGCTCTACCATATCTCACCGTTCCAAATAGATGATTTTTTCCTAGTGATCACTTTCGTCTACATCATCGACGTTGTTGTTCGCCTGTTCGGCCTTGGTTGGAGTAGTTTTAGGGCTAATGGATGGAATCTTTTCGACATAGTCATTGCTGGGGGCAGTTTTGTCACAACGCTGGTCGTCCGGTTTGGGCCGAGTGGCTTCCTCATTCAACAGCTTCAGAAACTATTTCTAGTGAGCATCGCATTCAAACTGGTTCAACGGACGAATAGCTTGAACAAATTATTCAAAACTGCCATGTGAGTTACACCATGGATGCTTTGTATTCTCATTTAACCTTTTCCTTAGGGCAAGCTTGCCCGTGATCCTCAGTCTACTTGGGCTATGGGTTATTCTCTTTCTGTTCTTTGCCATCTTGTATGTGGAGGTATTCAGCTTGACCAAGTGGAACTCGGCGGAGACTCGGAATCAGAATTACGCAAGCTTGGGTTCCGCCCTGGTGATGCTGGCGTTCATGACCACTGGGTTGAGTCAATCGTCTCAAGAAAGGTACATGCTGGCTGAGTTTAATTTTCTAGCGAAGGCTGGAACCAATACATGCACGATTAGTATGTTTTCAACGGTTTGTGTGGTGCAGTGTACTGATTCTCTTTGTCTCCAGCGCTATTGTCTATCCCCGTTGCACCAATTCGTCAGCCACAGAGCCGGATTCTGACTGCGGCAGTGTTGGATGGGCGTTTACCCTTTTCATTGCTTGGAATCTTCTCAGCATGGTGAGTGTCCTACATGGTCTTTTTTTTTCGTATTGAATTGATACCGAATTCGACAGTATATATTCGTAAACATGTTTACTGGTCAGTCTAGTTTCATCCGGTTCTTGACCACGGTGTTCATTGTGTTTAGGTGTTGTTGTTGAGAATTTCTCATACGTTTTCCAAACGTCGGGAGGCGCCAAATCAATCACCCGAGAGGAGATGCGTGCATTCAAGAAAGTTTGGGCCGAGTTTGCAAATCCGAAGACTGGATATCTGGAGCGCCAACGTTTCGTGCCCTTCTTCGCCGTAAGCCACCCTGTTGTCCAACTTTGTTGTTGAAGGCTTA
This sequence comes from Hygrophorus pudorinus, assembly GCA_003314045.1. Lineage (NCBI taxonomy): Eukaryota > Fungi > Basidiomycota > Agaricomycetes > Agaricales > Hygrophoraceae > Hygrophorus > Hygrophorus pudorinus. The sequence continues at coordinate 13,688 of QLPF01001826.1, forward strand.
GCACTTTTCACAGAAACTTAGAGGCGTCTTCGAAGTCAGGATATATCCGGTGGAATACAACATCAACAATGTTGTGACTGCAATCAAAAACCCTGAATATTCTCGGCCTGGGAAAGCCACCGACAACATCGATGTCAACAAACTCCTGACGATCCTTGGACATATTGACTACACCGCCATCAGGAGAAGACGACTCATATACAGCCGACTTTATCACGAAGCCAGTATCTCCCACCAACATGGCCGGGGTATATCGTTCACGGACATCCTCCTACTGTTGGCGCATCACAAACTGATCGTGGATCGTGACGCTTTGATGTTCGTACACTTCTTTCCACAGTTGCTAACACTGCTGACTCTATCCAGCTTGAATGACCTTGTCGTGAGAACGGAGACCAACAAGCTGGTTACTGATCTCGTCAATCTGGATCGCGTCCGGTCTCTTTTAAAGATGATTTCTCATCGTCGACGGTTCTTAGCCCACAAAGCCAATGTGCACATGATGACAATGGAGCAACAAGGTGATTTCTCGTAGACGTTTCTTTCTAGCTCCCGTCTAATCCACGTCAAAGATATCCCATCCATTGTCGTGGACGCACTCTCGATCACACCACCTCGGCTGACTCGAGATATAACCGCTAACAAGGACAGCCCGGGAATGGCCTTTGAGTCCCATTCCCCCTCCTCTCTGGCAGACGCGACGTTCCGCTCGCCCGACGTCTCGTTTAGAACGGACCAAACCTCGGGCTCAGCTCTTCAGAGAAGTCGACGTGCGAGTGACATGAGCATGTTGTCATTTATGGACATTGGGTAAGGATTAGCGATCTCGTGCCGTTTTTCAAGTGCTAAGGATATATTCTAGGTCACCCTCGACTGAGGAAGATCCACAATATGTACTTTCATCGATACAAAACTCAATGTGGGGAGGTATGTATCGTGACAACCGTTTGTTTCCTCGGTTAATGTAACTTTCATCCTAGACATGATGCAGGAGGCGGCGGAAGAGGACAACCGATAAATTTCTCATCTCAACGGGAAGGATGGACCACTTATTATTTATCCACCAGGGGACATTCATCTGTGGCATATCACTAAACTTAGATCGCATATGTATGTACTGCAGTCATTATAATCCATAATGTTCACTCTAGGAGTTATGGAGATGGAAAGCGAATGTATAATCAGTAAGTAACATGCAAGTGGAAAGTAAAAAAAAAAGCGACTAGATGCCTCTGCCTCTACGACCCCGCCATACGGCTTTCTTCTCCGGTACCGTTTGGAATCCTTCCTCGTCCTTTTTAAGTCCCTCCTTTGGCGCACTGGGTATAGCTGGCGAGACAGGGCGTGGAGAATCTCTGCCAGTAATGGCAGGGGCGCCACCGGCTTTTGCGGCCTCCTTTGCCCTCCATCCACTACCGTTGTTTGTGTTTGCAAACGCTCCCGGTCTGTACCTCGGAGCAGCACTCGGACTTTCGGCGCGGGGTGGGGGTGTCGCAGCCGCTCGACTCGGTATCGAAGAAATGCCACCGGATGGAGCAGTGCGTCTCCACGCATCTGAGCCGTTGGTGGGACGCAGCGAGACGGGGGCTGCAGTGCGTTCTGAAGCAGCGCGAGATTTCTCTGCGGCACGAGCTTTGGAATGTGCTTCGGCCTCTTCTTCGCGCTGTCGTTGCTGACGAGCTTTTTCGGCAACAGCGGCGCGCTCTTCTTCACGTTCTTTGCGTAGGGCATTGGCCTTTTCTTCGTCTTCGCGTTTCTTGGCTTCCTTGGCTTCTGCTTCTGCTGCTTCTGCAGCCCGGATGCGTTCCTGTTCGGCAAGAAGTTCTGTGGGAATGATGCCCAGTTAAGAATACCTGGAGGTGCAATAAGAGAGGGACGTACCGGCTTCCAACCTGGCGGCCTCCTCCTCTTTCTCTCTTTTGATACTTTCCTCCTCTTCAATGCGCTTCGCCTCCTCTTCGCGCTGTTTAAGGATGGCCTTTCGCCTCTTCGTCTTCTCCTCCTCGATCTTCCCGTGCGCGATGTCCGTTTTCCTGGCGAACTCCTCCTCCTTCTTGTGCACGACGGCTTCCCGCCTAGAGCGATAGTCATCCATCATACGCGCGAGACGCTTCTTGGCCTCGAGATCCTGCTGGTGGGCGATCTTGGACGCGTCGACGCGCGTGCGCTGAATCGCGTCGAAGGTACGACGGTCGTTGGTCTGCTGCTCCTCGTAGTCCTTGGCCAGTAATGGCCGCTCGTCTTTGCGGTACGCACGCTCGATGTGGTCGACGCGCTTGGCAACGATGCGCAGCCGCTCGTTGAGATCCTTCTTCTCCTTCTCGAGTTGCCGGACATGGAGTTCCATGAGGTTGTCTGTGTTCATGTTCTCCATTTCCTGTGGCATGCTGTTGTCAGTAATGGAGTGTGACGAACGGGCGAGACCCGACACACCTCGACCCCTTTCAGCCCTCGCACGATAAGACTCTGGGCTAGTTTCTTAGCCTCCTCATTCCGAATGGAATCGAACTCCCTCTTGGCCCGCTCCATCTCCCGCCTCCTGATATCCTCCTTGACCCTCCGCCCTTCCTCCTCCTTCTCCCTCCTACTATTCTCCGCCCGCCGACTCGTTTCCTCCTTTTCCTTCCGCACGCTCAGCTCGCTCAACAATTCCCGTCGCCTAGCAACAAGCGCTCGCCTCAATTGCAGTGCCTTCCTCTCCGCCTCCGCCGTGGCAACCAGCGCCTTGAACTTCTCCTCGGCCACACCAGGTGCCTCCTCCACTGGCACCTCCAGCCTCACAAGCGACTTGTGCAAGCACATCGCAAGCGTGCTCAACCGCGTCCTCACAAGGTCCGCCATCGAGCTCTGGATTTCCGCCTCCTTCGGCGCACCAGGGGCGCCCGAAGTGCTGTTGGCGGTGCTGTTGTGGGACTCCTCCCCGCCGACAAAGGCGTCGTCGACAAACGTGATGCACCCCCTCTCGTGGTCGACCCGGATGCTCAGCTCGCCGCGCCGCGCACAGCCCATCACGTACGCCTCGACCTGCTCTGCATCGTACGCGCCCTCGAGCCCTGCATCTCTCAGCGGCGTGACGAGGGCGAGGAGGTTCGCTATTTTGATGGAGGAGTAGACTTGGGAGAGCTGGGAGAGGAGGCGCGAGAGAAGGGCACGTTGGAGGAGGGCGCGGTATGGCGCGTAGGCGGTGGAGTCCGAAAGGGTCTGGAGGAGCGGGGCGATAGATGAGCAGAGGGTGAGTGGGGCGAATGTCACTTCGAGGATGTTGTAGAGTGATTTGATAGGGTCGGGGGAGAGCTTGAGGACGTCGCGCGAGAGCTGTAGGGGTTGTCAGGATGTATGCGTAAGCATTATGTGATGACGAGGACTGACCGCGTCTCGGAGGAGCCCAGCACGTGTGGGCGTCTTGGTGAGACCCAGCAATGCGGTGAGTCTCCCATTCTTTCCCTTAGATTCATCCTGTTCGTCGGAATGCAAGCCGACGGGCACGGCTAATGCGCTGACAAGGACCTGTCCTGCGAGTTTACTGAGCTCCTCCTCACTCTTCCCGCCGATGCTGGTCACGACGGAGTAATACCGGCTCCAGGCTGCAGCGTGATACAAGGCGTTCCCGCTCATTAAAAAGATCTTCGTGAGCTTCTCGTAGTAGTTGGCCATCATGGCAGGACGGGGCGCCTTTTTTGCCATTGTAAGGAGATTGTGGACGTCCTCGACGGAGCGGAAGGCTTCTTGCCAGAGCTCGAGCTCGACGCTTGTATTGAGCTGGGCGAAACGGGTGTCGAGGTGGTGTTGGAGGGTATCGGGGTCGGAGAGGTTGATGGAGTGGGGCTGGTGGGAGTACTTTGCGACGTTGGAGAGGTGCAAGCGGAGGGTCTCGCAGAGGCGACGGAATTCGACTTTGCGTTGGTATTTTAGGCAGAATTTGAACGCTTGTTGGGCAATTTGCTAGTGGAAATGTGATGTTAGGGAGGAAAGGGGAGAGGGAGGTGGTTACGCACTTGGTATATAACTTCCAATCTTGCGTTGTTCTTTAGTGTCTCGAGAGACGTCCGGTAGCTTTCCCACAAGAATTTGAGCCAGGGAGTGACGAGGGCTCTGTCCATTCGATCCTTGCTCTGGTCGCCGCTTACGGCACCCAACAGGATACTCTCTGGTGTCTCGCTCGCTTCTAAATCATCCACGTCTACAGCAACCTTGACGGCAGCCTTCTCCTGCGCATCACGGACTTTTGCGTCCGCCAAATGAACGAAGCGAGTGATGACGGATTCGATGCTCTGAACGCTGGTATTCTGAGCAATGTTCTTGTACTGCATGAGGCCCTCCTTTGCTGTGCGGCCCTTGCGCATTTCGACGCAGAGTTCGACGAAACGGTGCATGATGGGCTCGAGGGAAGCGAGTGGGGTGGAGCGGAAGCGTTTTGAGGAAAAGAGTTCTGTGAGGGATTGGAGGGCGGCATGTGTCTGACCGACGGATACGAGGCCCTCTGCTTGTTTGAGCACGGTTTCCGGTTTTGAAAAAGGCGCCATGGTGGGATTTTCGGGTTATTATAATTTTGGCTGTATCTGCTGGGGTCAGTGTGTGAATAAAAAAAGTAAGGAGCGTGAAGAGTTTACTTGTCGGATAAGTCCAAAAGGTCGTGTAGACCGTGGCGTATGATGAGCGCTACTGGCACTGGCACTTGGCAATGACTTGAGAACCGGTGTCCACTCGGTAAAATTTAGGTTCAATATTTAGGGCAGGCTGTGGACTCACGTGTTCACAGTGAATTTATTTATTATTATTATTATTATTTCAGCCTTCCACCCAGTTCAAAAACGTCCATGATCCGAGCAGTCAGGTCGTTTGGAATCGAAAGATTCAATGACACGTCTGGTGGTGTAACAGCCACCAAATGAATCTTCTTCGCACCCTGACCCAACAGCCACTCCACACCCTCAACTTTGACATCATGACGGGTAGCGACGGTCATCTGAAGCATGATTGCTGTTTGGGTACCTGTATCATAGATAAAACCGTCAAAGGTTGGCTGACCGGGGGCAGGTTGGTAATATCCATTTTGGAGATGAATATTCTCGCCCAGAAGGAATCGGTGGTGTGCCAATGGGCTGAATTCTTTGCCAGTGGGGAGACTACGACGTGTGATCGCTAACCCCTCACCCTCATAGCCAAGACGCATATACGAGCTCTTTTTTTTGCCGGACTCGGGGACTTGAAATGAGTGCTTACGCGCCCCGCCTTGTTTTTGGTCATCAAAGTGATTGGCCACTCTCCACCCTTGCAAAACAGTTCGTGAATGTCATCGAGGATGTAGCCAGCAGATGCTTTAGTGTATTGGTGGCGCACGAAAATTTGGTAAAGTCTCGCCGCTTCCTCCAATGTATGGACATGGAGTTGGTCACGAAGTTTGGTGTACATGTAGCGTGAAGGAATTGTGATCGAGTGGCAGCCGCGATCGCTTTGAGGGCTGACGAGCAGGATATGGTGTGATACATTTTCGACCTGAAACGCTGCCGTAGAGGACAGCAGCTTCCCAAGTGTTTCAAAGGTCAGATTTTGGAGGTTTGAGTCGACAATTTTGTCATATACCCCCAGCTTGTTGGCGTGTGTGTAAGCCATGCGTGCCGATGGAGCATACCGGGAGTAGAATACTTCAAGACTTTGTTCAGAACCTGGGTTCCCTTCATATTGCAAAGCGCGGCTGAGATAATGGTCAATAGAGCAATAATACAGGACACGGAAAGTTTGCTCACCCCATAATGAGCTCACCTAATGTCAAATTCCTCATAAAATACCTGGGGGCCAGGTAATTATATTTCTTCACCCAATCAATGCGGTCGGAACGGGGTGATGCTGCTTGTACAATAAAGGCTCGTGATCGTGATAGGAAGACAGACACATCCGGGACACTACGGTTGCAATCGACTAAACACCAGTATTGAGGTGAGATCGCCTCGTGAAATTGTGCATCCTCGACGTAAAATTCATTGTTGGTAAGCTTAACTTTGTATAAGCCAACCTCATTGAATATGTAACAAATGTGGGATTCGGAGTGAAAGATGGTCGGACATCCAGCAAGGATCCGAAGTACAAGCACCATAATTAGCCAAAGGCTCTTACCTGCCAGTGATCATAGGATTAGGGTCAGTTGAGTCGGAGAAACTGCATATGCATACCGATCCCTGGATGGCCAAGCAACGAAACTGCATTCACCATACTCGGCACTCCATTATTTAAAAAAGGATTATAGAACCTCGCTGGGATATCGTCTGTGTCATTTGGAGTTGGGTACTCGCGGTAAGTCGCAAAGTGACATATATCATACAGCGATTTGAGATAGTCGTCTCGGACCAAGATGCCTGAGACGGCCAACCCATTTAGCATACGATCTTTGTCTGAAAGTTTTAGCACAATGCACGAAGTTGGCACATCGACGCCAGCCGATGCTCGGAGGTTCCCAACCTGACGCTCCACCGGACATTCTTCGAACATTAGCGGTCCTTCGGACTCCCATTTCCCATATTTAGTCCAGAGAGTGTAAAATGCATGACCTCCGTCACTTATCTTTGTGATTCCTGCAATAGAATCGAGCAGCATTGCAGTTGAACTTGACAGAGGTCAGTACTCTACTCAGGGGTCACAGGATGTTTTATCTCCGCCACGCGCCGAGTTGTTTTCCACCGATAATCGAAAATGGCTCAATCCTGCCCACGGGCAGTACAGACGTTACAACTTTTTCCTATCATTTATACGTTCGTCAAGCAGGAGACTCGGACGTCAACTTGGGCACTACATGCTTCCCACTACCCTTGGCGAAAATATCCTACAGTTGAACAAGCCCCAAATGAGCGCGTCTTCCTTGGCTGGTGGGCAAGAACAAAGCTGACCTTGACAATCCCACGACAAATTTGCATCAATGCCTCTCTACTCTCATATAACGGATAGAGCACCACCGTAAACGTAGACAAGAAAGTCCACAGGATGCCAATGACGACCCATGCCGTCAAACCGCGCACACCATACACCGTATGCGCAAAGAACAGAGGAAGCGGGATCATGAGTATCATCACGACGAGCTAAGGCTGTCCGTCAGCCCAGAACCACTACCACCGACGATTGATAGTCTCACCAGGGCCATAGAAGACCACGCCGCGAACCTGAACGCTTTTTTTAACGCAACAGGATCCAAATCATCATCTTCATTCGAGACCGATTGTGTGGGGATCTCAGCATCATCAGATCCCGCCTTCTCCTTTTTGTCGTAATCCAGCTCCTCGACTTCGGGGGCACCCGATTTCGTCAAGGCAGATCGGTTGATCCGGCGGGTTGGTTCAAAATCATAATTTTCCGGCCACTGGTAGGGAATGACGTTAGTCTGTAGTCAGGAACGAGCGAGTCGAACGTACAATGACTGATGTCAAACATGCGATGATACCTCCTACTCCGATCGACGCAAGGTTACCCGCAAGCATCTCGAAGTCACCTTGAATAATCATCAGCATCATGACATCTCCAAAACATCAATACTCACCGCCACTGGTCTACAATGCAGCCACTGGTCAACGCATGCTCACATAAGAGGAAAGAAGCATACCGTAACATTGATAACTCCACCATTCAGCGTACTGGTCGTGACGAGCCATGCAATGATGCCCGCGGCAAAGCCTGCGATAGAACCCCCCACGCAACCCCACTTGTTTGCTTTGGACCATGTCACACACAGAGCAATCGGCACAACAGCTGAACCCAAAATCACGCCCATAAAGGTCTGTAGGTCGTAAGGCGCCACGTCAGTCAGGAAACGACACGAAAGACTCACATAGAGCCAGCCCATGGACACCCCGATGTAAAAGAAGATCAATCCCGCAAGACCCATGCACAGCGCAAAGAACGCCACCTATACATAAACCATATCAAAAACCACATACCGTCTGCACCCCACCAAAACGGCAACGCACCATCGCATGACCTATCATCAGGACCTGATCTTCAGCGGCCTTCGGATTGATATATTTCTATAATCCCGAGAAAATTCAATTAGCCAACACCACTCAAATGGTTCTGTCATGGACGAACCTTATACACATCATATGTCAGAATGGAGGATACGGCAATGAGCTCCGCGGACGTGGCAGAAGTGACCGCAAGGAACAGCAGAACCAACAGAGCCGCAGCGCCCGATTTTCCTAGAAGGGCACTGGCAGCCGCAGCCGCAGGCAACCCAGCAGAGACATCAGCCGGTGAGAGAACACGCATATCAGGGTCTCCACGCAGGGCAACAGCCGCCAGACCCAGAGTCGTCGCCAAGGTAAATGGAATAGCAAACCTGAATGCAGGTCAGCATGTGTGAAACAAGGACGAAAGAACTGGTGTGCGCGTACCAAGCTAGGCCCCCAAGCAAGTATGCCTTTACGGTACTGGCTGGCCGACTAGCAATGGCCCTCTGCCAATACGCCTGATCCTGGAAAACTGTTGCAAAATTCCCAATGATATTGATAACACCGAAGATCAATCCATTCTTGGATCGCATGGTCATGTAGGATCCGTGTGCATTGCCCGGTACTGGCGCGAGTGCTGACGCCTTCGCGAGAAGTTCGTGCATCTTGGCGGGGGACCCAATTTTCGGGCTCGTTGCGTAGACTGTGAAGACAAATGTGAAGATGATAGCGAAGAGGACTTTGGAAGAAAAGGTTAGCGGGTAAGAAAGTGAATTTGGGTGGATGTACCTGTTGTATGCGTGCTATATGCGTGGTAGCTTATTAAACATGGCCATAGAGGAACGAAGATATACACCCACTAGTCACAAAGCAGGGTTGATCGCATCCCGCCCACAACAACATAGATGGAAACGCCCAACGGTATAAGGAAACATGCCTACGTTACAGCCCTCAGCAATGATAGCATGGATGTAGATTGGACGTGGCTTACAGCAATTGTGTTCATCCCAGTCAGATCCGTGACAGTGGCTGAGCCTCCGAGGATGAGCATTGAAGATACAATGATGTTCGTAGCCAATCTGATGTCCATAAATGCGAGTAAACGAAAAAGCGGACCTGCGTACGTACCCAAAGAACATGAAGATAAGGTGAGCGGCGCGTCCCCACCGGACACCAATGATTTCAAGCCAGGTATGAGCTGAGTATGAGAACTTAGGTTAGTACTCGGAGGAGACATCTTATGAATACCAACCGTAAGGGGCGTTGAGTTTCAACTTTGCTGCAAGCTGGTGCGACAGTTCAACGAGAGAGTCATCATATATGCATGAGGCCGTACCATAGCAAAAAGAAGAACTTGAATGGTCGCGCCAGCTCCATACCACCATGGTCCTGAAATACCGTACTTGTAGGCCACCGCGCTAGATTGTAACTTGATTCCCTAGAATCAACATGAGTGTCTTGCGCGCGTGAATGAGACTGACCAAAGTAGCCGCCCAGGTCCACGCAGAAACGATACCTGATGCTATCAAGCCTGGCTTGATACTCCTGGAGGCGCTGCTGAACTCTTCCGAATTCTTGGGAGAGAACCCGGTGTAACGAGCTTGGATGGCCGTCAGGCATATCATAAATGCACTGAAAAATAACCCGATCCCGACCACTGATCACACGACGATAGGTGAGCTGATTTGAATGAAGGAAATGGAATTCGCTCACCGACTCCATATCCTGCTCCTTGAGGAAGAACGGCTGCCGCAGACATCCTCACGACTTTTGAGGGTGCAAAGGTGAACGCGAAAGACTGGTCTTCGACGTGTTTGGCCTGTGATAAGAAGGCATGATCCCTTATCTCTCCACACACCATGGGCCCTGGACGATAAGCATTGAAATTTGTTACGACATGGCCAAGCTTGATGCTGTAAGGTGTCAGGTGAGAAATCGGTACTAGTTTGTTTACCCCAATCTCTAGTTTTTTCTGGAGCAGCAAGAACTGAACTGAACGAAAGCGTGGCAATCACGAAAGCGAGACCACCGAGTCGTTGGTTGGCTCAGTTGGCTGGCGACTCGCAGGCTTACAACTCCGCGGCTGCTCGCTGTGCTCAGCATTATATCGAAACAGCCGAGCTCCATCTTCACGAGACGATGTTCCTGAAGCCTGAAGCTAGGCCTGAAGTCGCAAATGAGAGTACATGTAGTGGCAAACTGGATACAAGATACAAGGAGATCCAAGAACTTCTTCGCTAACTTGTTAGATAACCATATTCTCTTTGTTCTTGATTAGCCCTTTCTTGATACCCTTCGATGACCTTGGGGCAAACCGCGATTGGGTAACAGGAAGAATGACAGGATCGAGGACAGGCATGAGTTTTGGATTCGTCCTCATGGTGGTTATGTCCTTTGATGCCAATAGTTTCCTGGACGCAAGTGCTATCTTGGAAGAAGGGGTCAGGCGGCCCTTGGTGCTTGGTATGGAATTCGTCGCATAGTTCGTCGTAGAACTAAGGAGGTAACCGGAATTTCGATTGTAGGCAGCGGGAGGTCTGGCGAGTGAGGGTGATGGCAACGTCGTTTGGGGACTAGTCTTGGATGCCACGAGATTGCGCTAGGTGGGATGGCGGTGTCGGGACAGGAATGTCAAAGTGATCCACCACCGTACTCACTTCGAACTCCACACTTCCACGTCTCCGAATACCCTTCATTACGCCATTGACGTTCCTTGCGCTGAAACATCTTGGCACACTCTCCCCGATTCGTTCACGGTTGTTCCCTGCAGACCGATAACAGCTGGCGATTATGTAGAGAAGAACCCCTGCAGCGACGACGATCACAGCCGCGAGCACAATGTACGTGAAAGGGTTGAGGTGATATAGCGACGGCTGAGGCATCTGACGCAAATTGGCGGTGGTGTGTTGGGTGGGCGACATAGTGAGAGACCTGGAAGAGATTCGCTTCTGGGCTGGTTATTCTCTGGAGGCTGGCGAGAATTGGAAAACCGTCCAACGGGTATGGTCAAAACCTCAGACCGGCTTTCCACCATTGTTAACGCCATACGAAAATGACCTCCAGTCGTTGATTATCATCACTCGATTAACCACGCTAGCCAAACGACATCTTCTGCCAGTCAGGCTCACCGGGTCACCACATCTGCTCAACGCCACACCCTTCCAACGGAGCTGTTCAATCAGAGATCGCTGACTACGATCCGACTGGTGCGCATTGTTTGTCCTATTGCATCGGATACAGCATCTGATCTGAAAAAAGACAGTCTTCTGTAGCAAGATGATTGAATGCAAGTGCTGGCCATTTAAATCAGCATCTGGAGCTTGCGCCGATGGATTACCCTTGTAGGTCACTGAACAGCACGGGATGAAAGAAAACAACGACTCGGAAGCTGCCAGTACTGCAATTCGTCTGACGATCAAGATGGATCCGGTGATAGGTTCGTCATTGTACGCCCCAGCTTTGGGATCTCAACCGGAGAATGGGTACGAAGAATCTCCGAGTGGATAAAATATTGCAAGGTTGTACCTAATACCGAAATCAGGGACGCGAACTGATAGGCCTTCAATTCAACAAAGCCCGAAGAATAGCTACAACTTGTCGCCAGCATTAGCATCACTAAAACTATACTTTGGCGGTCAGTATCTTCGTCAATGACCGAGTAAAATAGAGTTGATCCGCTCCACCTTGATGCGTTCACGTATCAAAGTCTTATCTACCCTCACAGGAGACTTCGGGCGTTATCAACAAGAGTCGGAGACACAGTTCTGCGGAGCGCGAGCATCAGGTCTCTTCGGTAGCCTTGCGTTCCACTCAAGATCTGCGTGAAGCGGACCGTGCACAACCGCCCGGTCAACCTTATTATTGTAATATTATGTATGTATGGTCAATTTCAGGGCCGTCCCCACGCCTTACAAAGCACAACCATTTGACCGGAACAATAACTTACAAGAAACGACACAAAGGGCTTGTATTATCGTCAACTGCCATGTAACATACACAATTGGCTAGCTCGGACCGACAGACGAAATTACTGTATTATTTGTTGCCGACAACTAGCACTCGAAGTTCACTTTGTTGAGTGGCGCATGAATACCCGTTACCTAGCGATTTATTGACAATATACAACTCTTGAGTACTTGCGTGCTGAAGCAAGATGGAAGGAACACGACCACGCAAATCTCTCCGAGTCCAACTGACACAGCTCTATGATACGGTTACCAAAAGTCATCACTAATTTGTTGTACATGCAAGTACAGGTTATACTCAGAGTCTGAACTTGAATAAGCTGATTCCTAATGGGGTCGTGGAAGTCGATGGTACACAAGGCCACACAACCCGCACAGCACGTGCATTTCCGATGTACACGTCAAGTTTCAAGCTCGGAAGTTACTGCTCCTGTGCGCGATTCCGACCTGAAAATATAATGCCTCGGGCACAAACCCAAGATTTACTTTTGTGTAAGTAATCTCAATTACGATTGCAGTGCATGAATTACCCTGTAACTTGTACAGAGTGCAGGGATATCTATACCGAACAGCCCCAGATTCCAACTTATCGAGCCATGTACAATTCTTTCTTACAAACGATATCCACGGAATTGAATGTCTCTGCCCGCTGCAATAACGTATACGATATTTTTAGGAAACGACCCTTCCAAGCAACGAGGTGCCTCGCCGTAAGTGAAGAAGCAGAAGGGATGTCTTAATACCGTCAATGGATCCACAGCCTTTGCCACCACCCTTCGATCTTCTCTCCCGAGTCGATTCCTTTGCGACGTTTGTGAGCATTCACGTAGTCCGAAATAAATCACTGACATTAGGGGAAAGTCCATCGCTCTCAACTCTGCCACTGTCGCTGCAGTCATCCTTTTAAAAGCGACAATACTTGTTTTTTTCTTCTTCCTTGTCTTCTTGCCTCCTTTGAATACACATCATGGATTACGACGCCTATGACGGTGAGCTCCGTCCTTTTTATCTATTCATCGTTCTCATCTTTTTTCTATATGAACCAGCTCTTCTTCATCACGTATTCAAGCAAGTTTGTGATACCTTCGTCTTTTCGGTGTTCTATCGTCCTTGTATTCAACAATTTTGACTTTGTAGACCCAGGGTGAAGCCTGGTTCAGGCCAACGGAGGAGAACGTCTCCGCCGGAGTGTGCCTGAGAGTACATTCTGGCCTTTTCCGCGTCTTCCCCTATGAAAACATTCATCTCGAGTCATTTGAGGCGGCCGTGAGGGTTCTCAACCCTGCAGTTGCTGTCAAGGTGCGCAGCGCAGCTGTCCATGCTGCTTTAAACACTGTGTGAGTAGGCTTCCCGCATTCATATCGATGCCAGGCGGACATTGATGGCGGCTTCTTCTTAGGCCGGATGACGCCGTGGCTTTGTACGTTAACGTTAATACGAGGATTCAAATTCTCGACTCGATGTCCGATCTGCCTGGCGCCCACAAAGATCAGTGTGGGGCTTTCATCGTATGTCAAATTTTGCAATGCTCACTGGCGTGTCCTAATATCGTTTTGTCTGTCCAATAGCGCGATGAGCGCGTTTTGATTGTGTGGTCTGACGACTTGGACGGCATCATTCCCTTGTGCCGCGACTTTGAGGATAAACTGATCAAACTTGTCTGGCGCTTTCGTCCCACATTGGCAGGGACATTATCCTCCAATGCTACATCTGTGTCTCCGTCCACTTCCGCCTCCGACACAGAGTCCACAGAACACTCGAAAGAGCCATTTTCTGCTAGGGATATCGTCCCGCCAAAGAGTAAATGGTGGACATGGAGTTGGAGGCCGTCTCCGAAAAGTGACCAGGGTACAGCTGGTGACGTGGAAAAGGGGACACCTGAAAAAGGCCCTCGCCCCACACGGCTCTTTGCGCCTATTTATGGTGGACTCGGAGCCGCCTTGTCTCTCTGTGCGTGAAGTTACGTTTTCTCTCGTCTCGCGAGATGTCACTGATTTAGGAATCAGACTTCATTGGTAGTGGAGTCAGCATGTTAGTCCGGGAATGGGTTCTCGATCATGAGTATAGACGATTTGCACTCCTCGTTACGGCTCCATTCCTTCTCTGTGTTTCTCTGGTGAGCTTCCCAATGGCAACTGGAATCGATCTGACACTGACATTAGATCATAGTTCTTCGCTCTCCAGGTTGTTACCAACATTTCATTCGTGTGCGTTATCTCCTGCCCCACGTGTCCCCTTATTTATGCATGATCTCAGTATCGGCCCCGTCGCACAATATCACGAAAATTCTCGCTATTACTCAGCCGTTCGTCCTGCAGCAAACAAAGCCGTCGATTCTTCTTTACCTCACATAACGATAGAGCTTCCAGTTTACAAGGAAGGCCTGAACCAGGTCATGTATGTTTGCTTACCTTTCCCGTGATCTCTTACATTTTACTCGGTCATTATTAATAATAATGCAACGGCGATCGCGCAGTGCAGTTTCTAATTTGCCCCTTCGACGTATTCGTCGATGCTGACTCCGTCATGCTCACAGTGCCCCATCTGTTATTTCTCTGAAAAGAGCTATGCAAACATACGCTCGACAGGGAGGCACTTCCGCCATCTTCGTGCACGACGATGGATTGCAGATTATCAGTGCAGAAGAACGCGAAGCGCGCATCGCCTTCTACGCAAATCACAACATTGGCTGGGTTGCCCGTCCACCTCATTCCGGCGCCGCGGACGGCTACAAGCGCGCAGGTCGCTTCAAGAAGGCTTCCAACATGAATTATGGTTTGGCTTTAAGTTTAAAGCTAGAAAAGCATCTAGGGGCGTTGGAAGCTGCTGGCGAGGGCTTACACCATTCGGACGCCGATGCAGGGGTCCAGAACTTGGAGGACAGGGCGATGGAGATGGCGGTAGAGGAGATTTACGAGGAAAGCGGAAAGAGATGGAAGCCATGGGCTTGCAATGGCAAGTCCATCAGAATGGGAGACATTATCCTCATCGTGGACTCCGATACCATCGTGCCCGAGGTACTTCCATAACTCTGGGTGCCCAGTAGATGACTTACCGATATCTTGTTCCAGGACTGCTTCCGAGATGCCGCGCGTGAACTTGCAGAGTGCCCAGAGGTCGCTATCATTCAGCATGAGTCTGGTATGTACCTACTCTCTCCCTGGCATGTCGTTTGTACAAATCATATGTCCAGACGTCATGCAAGTCGCGCATCACTATTTTGAAAACGGTATCGCCCATTTCACTCGCCGAATCAACAAATGCATCTCAATGGGTTGCGCAAACGGCGAGGTCGCGCCATTCGTCGGGCACAACGCATTCCTCCGGTGGTCGGCAATCCAAGACGCTGCATTTATCGACCCAGCCGATGGTTGCGAGAAAATGTGGTCCGAATCGAACGTCTCTGAAGACTTCGATATGGCTTTACGTCTTCAGTTGAAAGGATATAGCATTCGATGGGCTACGTATTCGCAAGGCGGTTTCAAGGAGGGTGTCTCTCTTACTGTGGATGACGAGCTCAACCGATGGCAGAAGTACTCATACGGTGATTCTTTCGGCCAATTTCTGTGGAACACTCTCTGACGTTAATTAGGCTGCAATGAGCTGATTTTCAACCCTCTCATCGACTGGTGGCGCTTGGGACCTATAACCAAGCAGCTCCGGACCTTTTTGTGGTCGGATGCACCCGTCCACTACAAGGTCACCATGTTGTCGTACATGTTTTCGTATTATGGTATCGCCGCGTCGGCCGTACTTTCGATGATCAATTACCTCATCCTAGGATTTGCGCTCGAATCGGACGGCTATTACATGAAAAGCTTCGAGATCTGGCTTGCGTGTACGGTCGTGTTCCCAGGTGCGGGAAATTTAGGCTATACGCTATTGGAGTACCGTCTTGGACACCGAAGCATTGCGGCCTCTCTGATCGAGAATATGACTTGGGTACCGTTCTTGTGCGTCGACCGTAATACCCTCTACTTGTTATTTGTATACTCACCCTCCTTCGGCATAGCTTCTTCTTCTTCGGTGGGCTGAGCATTCATCTGTCCGTGGCCCTCCTTGCACATCTCTTCTCGTACAATATCACATGGGGGGCGACTGCCAAAGAAGTTGAGCGGTCCAATTTCTTCATAGAGGCCCCACGGATTTGGAAACGGTTCTGGTTTGCCTTTGTCGTGTCCTTCGGCTCTATCGTCACCATGATCGTTCTTAGTCTGCCCGTCACGCCTACGGGGTGGCGGATTCCTGGGTATAATTGGGCAGTGATTGTTCCTCTTGCGTGAGTGCACGTAATGACGCTACCGGCTTTTCCACTTTCTAAATTGACTGTCGTTGACCTGGATAGCATCGTGGCGGGGTGTCACATACTGTTCCCTGTGCGTCCCTCTTGACTGCTCATCCTCAATGATACGGGCTGACGCTAATTTAGATCGTGTTGAACCCGTGGCTAATGATATTTTCCTATTAATTCCAAACATATATAAAGGGTGCTTTCCTCGACGCTGTCGTGTCTTAGAGTGAGGATAAGCCTATTACAACCGCAACGATAGAGTAATATGCTGTGTAACTTGAATAGTCTTCTACCACGTTGGGAAACAGGTCGCAGCCAAGCGGGGCGCCAACAGAGGTGCCCGGGGATGAGCATGTGCCTTGTTGCTCGTCTCTGACCGGATGATGTATGTCGCCTAGAATTCTTTGTTGAATTTATCCAGGATTTGCTTTGGCGTTCCGAATGGAGGCGCCCAAGGAAATATCACACCAGTCGTTCCAAGCTCAATGCACATCTGGGCTTGCGTCTGGGCTCCTCAACTTCTCAGCAAGGCAAACAGCACTTCTTTCCAACCCCCAATAACCCTATTACAGATTAAGTGAGACAGTGTCAATGAAGCAAAGAAATTTACCACAACAGATAGCTGTGGGTCAGGTGGCTGTGTGAATCCAGGCAACCACGGCCTGGAGGTACCGCAGGAGGAGCTTCCCAGGGTGGCTCTGGCATTAATTTTGCTAAGAACTCAAGACCGTCACGGTTGGTTTCTGGGCAGGCTGACTCCGGGGATAGTATGCGTATAAGTCTGATATTACGTTGTAAGATGTATCCAATGTGACTCATCTCCAACGACCAGTGACACGCACAGAACTGTTCATAGCGGCGGCTTGATATCAGCAATTTTGTTCCGACTGGGGAGTTTTATCGCCGGACCTGTGAAAGGGAGTGTAGGGTAGACTTCAAGTTCAAACTTTTTGCTCGGTCACCGGCCCATCTCACGTGACATACTCCAGGCCATGTTTGCCACAGAAAGGAAAGTAGGAATCGCCGCAGTCCGGAGGGCATGTGGGCTGACATCCT